>OX422218.1:387430065-387635065 GCA_949130495.1 Sambucus nigra | reverse complement strand
CATTTTTAAATATTTTATTTCATAAATGTTCAACATAGATTTTATAAAAAAAAATACACCATTTTCCTAAAAATTCTAATCTTCATTTCAAGAAAGTTTGAAATATTAACTCATCATTTATTCCTTTTTAACAAAATAACATTTTGCAACATTTTTATTCCATTAAAATGATTATTATTTACTACACATGACTTTCATCATTTAATCAAATGCACCCTAGTCATGTAATCTAACAACAAGACTACAAATTCACAAAATAGAGTCTTAATATTAAGAGTAAGATTTACCACCTCAAATGAAGCACAAGTAATGGAAGGAATGGAGGATCTAACAAGATTGCAACCTATTACCTCCTAAGGTGGCCGTAGATAGGTTTCCTAGCTCCACTAAAGCTTGTGTCTAAGAAATCTCCATCAAAACCCTCAACAAGCTCCATAAATAATCCATCTTCATCTTCTCCCAAAACTCCCAATAACACTTTCAAAATTCGTAGCTCTCCTCATCCATGGTTGAAACGGGTATATAAGGTTCAAATATGGTGGAATATATAACAATTATGGGGATATAAAGTGGAGGGGCGGTCGTAGCTTGGTAGTTTGTGGTGGTGGGAGAATGTAGGGAGGTTAAAATAGTGGAGGAAGACCACCACTTCCACTTTATCTCTCTCTTCTTCCAACTCCCACAACAAAAATGAGACCAAATGACCCTTATAAAACCCTTAAAATACCCTAAAATCTCATTTTTCCCATTCTGGGCATATCTAAGCTCGACAACTCGCCAAATCCAGGGCTAGAAATGTGACAGCACACAAGGGCACTCAGATTAAAATATTTTTGAGGAACATCGTTCGAAAGAAATGAGCCTCATTCGAACGATAAATCCAGCTAGTTCGATACATTGCTTCGTGTGACCTTCGTGCAATCGGGGGTTGTAAGGCAGTGAGATCTACCTTGAAAGTCGTTTAAACCCTTCTTCAAGCGACCTTTATGCGACATGGGATCTCGCTTCTAATGACACCATATGCCATTTGAACTACCCTTTCAATAATTCTTCTATTTCCTTTAATTTTGACCCACAACTTCCAATATTTGTTACCAAAACTCACTTAATTATAATTTATATAAAATTTAATTGAATTATTAGGGTTGTGTATTCAAAAATCCCCTCTTTGGGGAATTTCATTCCTAAAATTCTCGATCCATCAATCCTTAACCTCAAGGGGTTCACCAACTTCTTATTCTAAAACCTAAAAACCGTCCAAGATAAAATCATTAAAGTTCTAAATACTAAGGTCACACTACGCGTCCCCACATGGGATTTGTCACCAAATGAACAACATGCAACATGTTTTAACACTCACCATCTCGCTAACCATGAATTTCGTATAATCGAATCTGACTATCCTCTCACGTGATGATACTTTCCAAATAATTTCTAACACTACCTATGCATGTACCCAAGGCATGACGGCGCCTCCATGGGCCACTCTCTCAAGCGATCAACACTCACCCAATGTGAACCGTAATAAAGCCAATCATCATATCCATTAGAAATGTCAACCCCATCTTAGGATTGTATATCCTGCGTCCCATAACTCTTCAAGTTATTCTGACTACACAACTCGCATCAGATTGACAATAATCATTCTATGCTAATGTCGCAGTCCAAGAAGTAATATTCTTACCAAGTCATCACCGTGTATTCGACTTACACCTTCTTCTGCGTCACTCTGATGACCCTAGTACTACTCTAGACATTATACCTTTGAGCACTCGATGGAGTCTGTCTCTAATCCACTCATTATGACAAAGCAACATTGTGTACTGAGTTTTACTCAATTTTTAACACTATACCACATCCTCAAGTCATCAACCTACTCTTTACAATCAGATCCACTGATTGTCATTTCGGACAGTAGAGAAGTCACTAATCCTAAGAAAAGTCAATATTACAAGCAAACCATGTCATTGAAAGTGCAACCACTCATACATAGAACTTTATACAATATTAAGAATACCTCAGGTTGGGCACACCCAGTTACCGATTTGCATTGTCCACCCCGGTCCATCGTGCTCTACTAGGCCCAATCATGTTTTACCATGACATGGCACCAATCTGAGTTACCACATACATAAGAATCCCAATTATCAATTATTGAAAACAAAAAAGGACATGCTAGAGTCCTATGGAACAAGAAACCATCCCAAGAAATTCTGCCCATAAGCGTCCGACTGCGATTTAAGAAAGCGAACCTATGACACATGCTATAAGTCATGTCACTTATTCCCAACGTTCCCACCAGGTACTAATCCTATCCACACACCCTTTCTTGGGTCTCCAACCTTGATGTCATGACTATACATTCTCACAACATGAAAGCAATATACAAACCTTTAGTTCTCTATGGAGTCCAGGCCCAACTTCCCTCCTTGGGAGTAAGGCCCTACCTTTCACATTCTTGGCACACATGAACCATTTCGCTGGAGTATGCCTCACACCCTTATCTACACTGTCTTTATCCATTTACTAGTGACAACATCCCCAACCTGTTACACCTAGGTTATTGGCGGCCTTCTCGTATCTGTAACACCTCATAATTTTAATAATTTTTATATGGCTATTAATTAAATTAAAAAGGGAAATTAATTTGGATTAAAATAAATATTAGTTAGTGTGATAAGGATTGATATTTATTTTCATGAATTATATTGAGTATTACTTAGAGAACGAGTAATATATTGATGAGAAAGTATTATGATTGTCATGAGTGAGAAATATGACAGTTGCATTAATTTAGTCGGGACGGGTGTGTGAGTCGTGTCAATACGTAAACATATAAAATAAAATGTCAATTATTTATGGGTCATCCTAATGGTTATTTTGAGTGCACCAGTGTTTTCAAAAGGGTCAAAATAGTCAGAAAAGTGTACCCAGTGGTATTGTTTAGGTCCCGAGGCATTTTTTTTTACTAAATTGGCACTATATAAGGGCATGTTAGTCATTTGGTAGCCTATAGTTAACAGAGCTACGAATTTCTAAAGGTTATATCAGCTGGTAGATGGGAGAGTCTAGGGTTAAGAGGTCAGAAATACAAAGGAGGCCAATAGAGAATGAAGAGAGAGCATTATTGGAGTTTTGAAAAGGATATTTGAAGTGTTCTTGATTGTTCTTACACCCCCATCAACTTTGGATTAAGGATTGAAAGAGAAGACAAGAAATACATCATCTTAATCACGAAATCATATCATACTCATAAGAGTCAAGTGTTTATTGTAATTTATTTTGAAGATATAATACCCATGTCGTGTAGGGTTTTTTATTTGATGATTTTAAATGAAGTTCTTGGAAAATTGATGAATTAAACACATGATCTTGGATAGGTTTGCATGTAGATTGATCCATGTATGTAGAGGATATGAAATAAGATGATATGTGATGATTTAGATGAGAATAATATAGGTTTTATGTTGAGTATGAATGAAGAACAAGAAAATCTAGGATTTTGATGAATAAATGATTTGATCCATTATTGAATAGAAATCATAGTGTTTTGATGTCATAATCATGTTGAAATAATCCAAACATGTGTAGATAACGTTTGGGACAATTGGTTGTACGTTTGGTGAAGGATCATGGATGTTGTGTAAAAGAAAAATGGTGATAAATTCTAAAACTCAATGAAAAAGACAACTTGATAATATTCAAATCGATTAAGCCCAAGGGCGAATCAATTCGGCAAGGAGAATCGATTTAGAAAGGAAAATCGATTTGGACCTAGGGAGAATCGATTCAGTTTGCCCAGATTTGTGTTATTTCCCTTATTAAGCCCTTAAAACGTGATTTATAAAAGGGAAACTTTGGGGACATCTTTATAATATAATGAGGGGTATATTGGATGACACTAGGACTATGATAGGGCTATGAATTGGTGTTAATGGGAGAATTAAGGTGAGGATTAATAAGGATTAAATCGAAAGATAAGTTATTTGAGAGCGCGAGGATAAGTTAGGGGAATTTCAAATGGATGTATTATATAGACCAGTAGAGTATGAGTGAATTAACTACTTAATTAATGCAAAGGAGTAACTAGGACCCTTCGAATTAAGAATAATATTCGGGAGTTCACAATCGAGGGTTATAATCATAAATTGATAAGTACGGTAAGTATTCGAGATATATATATACTACATACGAATGATAATTATAGGTTGAGTGTACACATATATGGAGTATATAATAGCTTGAGTAAATATCTATGCAGAACTATATTATAGGTGGAGTGTATACCTACATGGATGATATATATAGGTTGTGTGTATACCAATATGGATTATATTCATAGGTAGTGTGTAAACCTATATGGATTGTATTTATAGATTATGTGTATGCTTATATGCGACATATGAATAGGTGGTGTGTATGCCTATTATGTGCTTTATTTTGTGTGTCAGCATACCTACATTTCCTGCTATTCGGAGGTTTTTAGACAGAGGCAGATCCCACCTTGACGATTTTAGTGAGGCCTGGATTTGTTCCCCAGAACATGGAACTTATGGAGGCTCACTATGTGTGTGTATTAGTGTGGCTGGCGTGTTTTTTGTGTAAGTTAGGTATGTGCGTACCCCAAAGGCTTAGAACCAAGTTCTCCTCCATTGTGCATTGATTTATTTTGGGTTCGAGGAGACATGTCGAACCAATAGTCATTGATTTAGTACAAGAAATACATGAACTTTATAATAGAGTATGTAGAGTTGCACCGCGGTTCTTAGCCCGGGGATGCTGGAGTTATGTTTATAGATTGTTTGACATATCTATACTGAGATGTGTATTTTCTTATTTTTGTGTTAAAGTAGTAACTGTAGATAGCATATATCTAAATGTTATGTAATTAAGAGATATTCTACTTAGTGTGTGATGGTAATAAAGTTAGGTAGCATATGTCTAAAAGATGATTTAAGTAGAGTAACTTAATGAAATGGTTTTATGATAACATATGGGAAATGTTAATAAAGGGTTTAATAATAACATACAATGAATGTTAATTATTACTGTACGATAACGTACTATTTAGGGGTACGAGGGAAGTTAAATAGATATTTAACTAAGGACTTAATGAGTAAAGATTGGAAGAATGTGGCGTACTGTATGGGCGGTATGGTAGAGCTAAACATATTAGTGGTCAGATAGTTATTAATGAGACCTAGTTGGGCTGGGTAGCATAGCTAAGTAGATGACGTTAGGTGTGCACATTAGTTGAGAGGTGAGGAACTCAAGGGAGTGTACGTTGAACTAACATGTGTAATCAATACATGATTTTAAACTGTGATAAATACTTGCTAAAAAATTTCAAACTACTTTGGTCTCTGAACCGTCTTGCAAAATATTTTCAAAACCTTTTAGGTGTCCAGCCACAGGGACGCTTAGATTAATATATGTTCCAGGGATGCGTAGCTGCAACACTTATGGATGCTTACAGGATTTGGACTAGATGCTTCAGTTGTTTCTTTCCTAGAGTAGGATTCAGTTTCAATAATTCCATTTGGGCATGTCACCCCTTCATCTATTTCTTTTATTCATTTTATTAGACTTTGTATTTGTGGACTCACTTTGTTTCAGTATATTTTTAGTTGGACTTTTGTACTGGCAATCAATGCTTTATTCAGCATTATCTTATGATGGATTTATATTACTACTACATGGATAGTTTGGTAATTGTATTTATTTTCTGCATGTTGTTATTTAATGAAAGATAAAATTTGGCACCGGTTTATTTAAAACGTAGGTGGTTAGTAATTTAAAAAGTTTTCGACATTGATGCTAAGAATGAAACAGATGAGATCCCTATTTTATTTTTATGAAGGATTGATCACCCGATATTTAAATAGGTCGGGTGTCATAGTATCGTGATCAACATCTTCAAATTACCATAGGCATTAGTCAGTCTGAGAGAGGCCTTCACCTTACCGTTCCCTTTCACTACAAAAAAAAAATTATTTTTTAAGATGGAGGCTTTTAAGACGGCTAAATTTTCGGTCTCTAAAAGTTACCTTTTGAGACGAGTTAAATTAGTCGTCTTAAAATTATAGTTTTTAAGACAGTTAATTTACCCATCTCAAAAGATATACCTTATGAGATGGCTAAAATAAATTTGGTTTCCCCTTTATCGATTTTAACCAATTTGGTTTTCCCGCTTTTTCTATTAGCCTAACAAAACAGAAAAAACAAAGGAAAAAGAGGCAAAAAAAAGTCAAGCATGGCTGATTCCCATCGCTTCTTCAGCCATTCTGCCCCTAGGCTTCTCTTTCTCCTCCAAGCAACTCTTTCTCTTCGCTCAACCCCCATGTTGATTTCCATTGATGTTCTACTTATCTAGGTTAAGTAATTTAAGATCTACAAATGTATCTCTTTGTTTATGCAATTAAGATTTGCAGTAAATGAATATGATAATCGATTAGCTTTTTTTATTTAAAGTTGTGGTTGATTTAAATCTGACAATCTAGAATGGACCCTTTCATTTCAAGATCTAATTAGGTATATTTAGTTTTGATTTTGTTTTCGTGTCCTAGCATTTAGATTTGGTTTGTTGATTTTTTTAAGGTATTAGGTGAGGTGCCTGTTTTGAATCTTACTCTATTGTATATATCTTCTAACAAATAGTCACATTAGGTTTTACAACAATTGTAAATTGTTTGTTTTCTCTTATAGGTTGATTTTACATAATTGAGCATGTATCACCCATGATAATGTGTTGGTTATATTTTTTTAATTCACCTCTGTTGATGTTATTGATTGTATTTGTATTTTGTAGTTGGAAAAGAGAAAAATAATGAAATCAATGCAGTATTGGTGAATAATTTTGTTATACGGTCATTCATCATCTTCTTAATATGAAAAGATTATCTAAAATAAGGATAATATATAATTTATAATTAAAAACTTTAATATTGAACAATATATTTAATTTTAGTCAGTGAGTTATAGTTCGAGCATGTAGATTATGTTAGTTTGTGCAAAAACACATTTGTTTTTCATATTTGGCTCCAACCCTGATACATATGTTTTTCATTTATGGGTATTTGACAGGGAGATACTTCTTGCGTGACTATTTTTCATTCATTTCGAAATATTTTATCGAAGCCCGGGCATTTAAGTTACAACATTGAATTGACTCGGATACGAGGTAATTTTAATTCTTAATTATTGATCTATATCATTAGTTTTTAACAAAAAAAAATTACATACAATTTGTAGTGATGATATGAAGTTGATGCTGAGCCAATTGAAAACATGGATTGATTTGTAGTGCTGATAAGAGGTTAAGGGTGAGATAATTGAAAACCCGAATTGCCAATTGGTTGTTGTAATATGTTTTATACTAATATAAAATAATATTTGTTTAGTAATTTGTATTAATTTTAGTTAGATTATTGATATGTTTGTTAATAATTAATAATCTAATTAACGTGGGCGGATTTTGGTGGGGACCCACCCCGCACCGACCCCTAATGGGGGGAATTTTGGGTAAATAAATGGGTCGGGTCGGGTTTGAAATAAAAAATGTCGGGTTCAAGGAATGGTGGGTTTTGTATAGAAAAAGTCTCGTTTAAGGGTATTATTACAAGTATTCTAGTTAAATCTATGCACCTTAGTTAGTTTGGCACATACTTTTAGTTAGAGGACTTCAATTTTTTATTAGTTTAACATTAATAAAAACTTGAAATTCATTAAAATACTTGAATAAAATAAGTTATAAAATATCATAAAAATGTTTTAGGGCGGGTTCGGGGTCCTCGGGCGGTTTTTCAACGGATTTGGGGCGGGTGGGGAAAATGGGTTTGGGGCGGGGTAACAAGGTCACGTTTGGTCAAATCAACCCCATTGCCATCCCTAAGTGTTACACTTTCTAATCAGTTAAGGGGAACCCCTCCCAATGCTAGACTTTATACACCCCTTCTAGTCCATGACCAATAAGATATTTTGATCGTGAATGCAGAGGACATAGTTGTATCTTTGTGAGAGTCGATTGTTTCTCTAATGTGGCATGCCATATTCCGTGAAGAATGACATCGAACGCTTCCCATGTCATCATATGGTACTTTCAAGAGATTATTTGGTCTTCAGGGTGTGCCATGAGTATTACCTTTAACCAGGTCACTCGGATGTTATGTTTCACTTACCATTTTTACACTCATTATGACACCTATTATGTCACTTCTAGTCCACGAGTAATAGGATGTTTTGATCGCCAACTGCGAAAGGAAACATTTATATTTTTGCGATAATCGTTCATTTCTCTAGTGTGGAAGGCTTTATTCCGTGACATCAAATGCTACCATGTTTCCATATGGTACTTTCAAGAAATTGTTTGGTCTTCATAATGTTCTCATGAGTATTACCTATGACTGCATCACTAGAATGTTATGTTTCAATGGAAAGGTGTAACGCTCTTTTTGGCACCAATTTTGTCACATCTAAAGGTTCATCTTCACGAGTTTTGGCAGTATTTGGATTTATTTGTTTATTTTATATAAAGGTTTGTGCACCTCTCATTCTAAACCTTCCCATTCTTGGATTATATGGGACGTGTCCATATGCGGATCCTCTGTGAAACTATAAAACACACGCAACGTTCATCGTAAAAAACTCTTTATTGAGCTATTTTCCAGCGATCTCATTTGGTGAGAAGTATTAATGTCAACCTTTGAAATTGAAGTTGTCCTTGTCTATGTTAGGTTTCATTTCAATTGGCACCGTTGTCTTTGTTAGCATCTTGATGTCTTCTAAGTCTATCACGGTTGGATCTTTTAAACGGAATCATTCTGAAAATAATATCTTAGTCTTGTGTGCTCTACCGATTGAAGCGAGTTACTCTAGGCTCTCTCTCTGCATTGTGTTTGTTGTAACTTAAAAAATTATCGAAACTAATTGGGGGAATCAACCAAGTTAAACAAGCTTCATGTTGAAATCCTTAGTGACCTTTTTAAAGCAGCATTAAATCTAATTGTAGAAATATTTGACTACTAATTCTATTGAATGGTGATGTGTTAATAGATGACATTGTAGTGAATAACATTCTTCTCTCTTCAAAGCTATGTTAAATAGGTGCAGTCTCCTTTTAGTAATAGAACACTTGGCATACACAATCACAATATAAACTTTAGTTTTTCAGGGACTATAAATCAAATTTCAGACAAAATAGTTGATCTTCATTTTTAATCAGAGTCACTTGGACTTCACCATTACATAGGAAATAAATTTTGTTAGAACTGTTAGCGATAACACTATGGATATTCAATTTCTTCTAATACAAGTCAAATTTGTTGGCTAAGACTTTATGTTCCATATACATTATACATTGTAATACACATATTATAGTTGAATATGATATTGAACCCATTTCAAGTTTTTCAACTCGAAATATGTATTATGCATATTCGTTAATAGATTCAATATCATATTCTAATACAAGTTTATTTCAAAATTTTCAACTCGACAGTGTATTATGCGTATTATCTATATACATTATAGGTTTTAATATGCATATTACAGTTGAATATGATATTGAACCTATATAAGAGTTAGGACTTGTATTGAACCTATGTGAGATTTTTCATTTTACGTTCTATTTTGCATGTCTAATATGCAAGTTACAACTAAAAATATACACTGTAATATGCATATTATAGTTGAATATCAACTGTAATATGCATATTATATGTTCAATATACATTATATGTCGCACCATACTACTCTAAAGTTGGAAAACTCTGATCACCATAAAATCAAAACTCCAAGGCAAATCCAAAACACTTCAGCATAGGAGTATAAAACATGTTTTAAACATGTTTATCAATCATTATTATTCTTTAAATTTAATTAAATTTCATAATATTTCTCCCATATGCATAGAATCCTATGTCCATAAGAGAGAAAGTAGCAATCATCTATAACAGCATAGAACAACATCTGAAATAGTTTTAATTGAGAGAGGTAGTGGACTATGGTATGAGCAGTTTCTATAATATGCATATTACAGTTGTAATATCCATATTAAAGTTGCAATATGGTCTAAGTCCATATGCATAAGTTAAATATATATTATACGTTGCAATGGCTAACAAAGTGCCACTATCTTCTGATACATTTACCAAATAGTTGAATTTCTAGTACTCAATCCATTCCTAATAATTTCTTTACCACATATTATTAACTGCTCATTTGAGTGTCAAGATGGAAAAAGATTATAAAATAATACTCCCTCAGTCCCATAATGACATCTTTAGTGACTTTTATCTGAAATTATCAATAACTTAGATGCTAATGGTGTGTTTTTAACTGATATAGATATTGTGATGACAATACTAAGACCCCTACCTGATAATATTACTCCTAAGTTACTATGTGGTAAACTCGGGAGTGTTGAAATGGAACATGATTTTAAAAAGTCTTTGAAAAATAATAATAAGATCAGGAACTCATATGAGTCAAATGTAGTATTCTCCTTAACACTTCCCATGAAGGTGATAAGTGTGTAAACAAAGGAAAAGCCCAACTGTTAATTCAACAGTTAAAACCTATTATGTTTTCCATTTTACTCCTTTTAATTGATTATGGGAAGTCCTTTTAATTGATTGTATTATCCTTTCTATTTTAGGTAGTATTGGTGCCACTGTTAAAATAAAGTTGAAATCATTTGTCAACCTTCACTCCCTCTATTGGTAATTTTCTTATAATTTCTCGTTGTTTGTTTCTTATTATGAAAACTAACCTATGACCACTTTTAATGCGCAGGTTACTATCATAAATGCAACTGTACGCTAACATAACTGGATGTTTTTTAGAACTATTGATTTGGGAATTACATGTATAACATAACTGGAAACTAACATAAAATCATCAGTAATTTTCTTTCTAGATAATTTTTTTAAGCTTAATTAAAAATTTGCTAGTTTAGCTAATGTCGATCTTTCATCTTTGGGTGCCTTAATACTTCTGATTTTGGGTGCAAGAAGTTATGTTACCTTATGTCTCTGATTTGGGAATTACCAGTATGATATGTTGATTGTGATTCCTTATGCAATTTAGAATAAGTGTTATTATGATGTTAGTTATACTGAAACAACCCAATTTAGAAATTTTTGAATATTATTGAATACTATTTAACACGCCATATCTTTATTGATTATTCATTCTCTATGTACTGATCATTAACTATAAAGATTGTCCCTAATCATTAACTGTACAAAAAAAAATTAACTATACACTACTATTGAGCAAAAAAAAACTCCATAATGATCCACTAGAGACATAATCATGTAAGATATGAGTTAAAGAGATTTTTATTTCTCAATAGTAAAAAATATAGTTAGACTATGTAAGAGTTTTTCATGATAATGATCTAGCTCTATGTGGAGAAAAACTCAGTGATGAAAGTGAGAATGTACACACGATAATTTCTCTACTCTTAGCATCACCTGCTAACATAGTATAACATTATTTTCATCCCACCAAGTGAATGGAGGTTATGACAATTGATTTATTATAAAATAAGGGTTGTCCTTCTCTAACAACTAACTACAATTTGAATTTTAAATGATTGTGGCAGTTGAAGGCGGTTATTGGAGTCATTATAATTTAAAAAATATATGACATTGATGTCTAGTTAAACTTCCTAAACTGGTTTAAGGCCTATTGCTTTATAATTTGGACTGTAATAATATCCGGTGGTGCCAAATGTTGCTTTATTGTAATCATTTGAAGTATGACCATTCATGAATCTCCGAAGTAGTTTATGATATATGTATATCCTTGTGAACAGTTTGTCTGATCATTCAAGTGGAATTGATTCGGTCGGCTTTGATTCTTCAGAAGTGTCGGTGGCTACAGGAGCAGCTAGTGGTACAATTAATCTTTGGGATTTAAAGGAAGCAAAGAGTATGCCCGTTAAGATTTATCAAATTTATGGATTATATTATAGTGTATTATGTCATATAAATAACTCTCTTATTGTAATTTGGTATCTTTGTTTAGTTGTTCACACCCGCACTGGCCATCGATCCTATTGCATGTCATTGGATTTCCATCCCTTTGGGGAGTTCTTTGCATCTGAATCTTTGGATATGAATTTAATGATAAGGGATATCAAAAGAAAAGGATGTATTCACCCTTATAGGGTCCATACTCAAGGGGTCAATGCAATCGGGTTTACACTAGATGGACGTTGGGTTTGTTATGTCTACTATTTATAAATAACAATTGTACAGAATTATGAATTAATAATCTAATTACGGAATTAAAACAGAATTACAGAAATGAAACACTTACTTGAATTTGCAGAAAATATATAATAATAAAAGAATAATCCGAGCCTTGTTAAGAACAGTCTTCTTAAGACAATTTATTCCCTCCAATGTGCTCCGAGGTTGATGAATAATGTCTCCCAAGATAGAACGGATTTCTCAATTAATTATGTAGCACAACAATAATTAATTACAACGAACTCAAATTCCGTGTCTCATAATCAACAACAATGCAACAGATGCTATGCAGAAAAAGAAATTTTTCTGAAAAAGAAATGAGAAATGACAGCACTTTTGGTATGAAAATGGAAGGGAAAAGGAGGAGGGAAAATTTTTCATTTTTTAAAAATGGAGGGAGGCATCTGTATTTATAGCAAAGTAATTGACGGTTGGCACAACTGTCAAAAACAGTTAAAAGAATTAACTGTTGACTGTTGGCAATAACTGCCAACAGTTTATTAATTAATTAATTAATTTCGTAATTAATTAATAATTAAAGCCTAGAAAGTTAAATAAATTCGGCCAAAAAATGTAGGAGATTTTTATAAGCCCAAGCCCAATCCCGAATCGAACCGAACCATCCGGACGGACGGACGCGCGCAAGCGTGGACTTTTGACCGAAAGTCAACCGTGCATAGCTTAGGCCATCTCCCCTTCAAAGAGTTGGGATACCACCAAGGCATCCAAGCCTTAGTCCATACTTGGGGTATTATTAACTCATCAAAATTCCACTACTCTTCCAATGTGGGATAAGAGTTAAAACATACCCAATTCATTAACTTTCATTGCTTTGTGAGTCACTTTGGGGACATATTTATCATTCATAACTTATTGAAATTGGACATATGAATATACTACATTAATCTCCTTATGGAGGTGAACGTATTCGTATATGGTCCCATAATTTTCGTAGTGTGGGTCCCACCTAAATTTGAGCTCAAAGTTGCTCAAAAATATGTCCAGAAAAATCTGGACAGCTTTATAATACTAAACTCAAGTCCAATTTTTCAACAATCCCCCACATGAATGATAAATCGCTATAAACAAAACCAAACAGATGCTAATGCAGATGCAGACACAATTTGAGTAAAACTGAAGACTTATTGCATCGGGAGAAGTAGCCTAGTGGCCTTGAACTTTCCTTAGTGATATACTATCGGATTTACTTGGTTAATCAGTAGACTTCACGTCCTTGAACCGTCAACCATTTTTGTAAACCTAGACAATAGTATTCACACAACAATTCTTCAACACAGTTGGTTCTCACGTTTGTGTTCATTTTGGCCGTGAACACCACTTGGTTCCGCAAGTATTTTAGAGAATATGCCTTTCATTATTCTCATAGAAGTGGCTCCCTTCTTACTCACGTAGGTGACTTCCATAAAGAGTATTCTGCAATACCCCACTTAGACGTACTAAGATATAGATGTCATTAAAAGCATAACTTATCCTAATTTCGTAGCAGATATGCACTGTCTCATCTTTGGAATGGATAGGATTAAATATCCTCCAGTGCTTACTGAATACAATGTAGTTCGGTTTTCCCATTAAACCTAGATCTTAGGATCTCCAGTCAGCTAGGTTGGGTTGCCACTATATTGATTCTTATTTAGCTAATTGAGATAATTCCGTTTGAGAGAAGTTGTCTAACGGTATTGTGTCGACGACGAATATGTCGTGACTTTCCATTATACATGTGATTTTGTGCCCTTCTAATCGCTAATTGGCTATCGCAATGTATACATATTGCGGGCACAGGTTTAGACCAATTTGGAACATCCTCTAAGAAATTTCGAAGCCATTCATCTTCTTCTCCAGCTTTGTCTAGTGCAATGAATTCAGATTCCATTGTCGATCTAGCAATGCACGTTTGTTTTGAGGATTTCTAAGATACGGCTGCTCCTCCGAGGGTAAACACATACCCACTCGTAGACTTAGAGTCTTTTGTATAAGATATCCAATTTGCATCGCAATGTCCTTCAAGAACAGTTGGATATTTTGAGTAATGCAATCCATAGTTTTGAGTATATTTTAAATAACCCAAAACTCTCAATATTGCTTTCTAGTGATCTCTTCCTGGATTACTCGTAAATCGACTTAGCTTACTTATTGAGTATGCTATGTCCGGTCGCGTACAATTCATGATATACATTAAACTGTCGATAATACGAGAATATTCTAGTTGAGATATGCTTTCACCATTATTTCTTGCTAGATGTAAATTTACATCTACAGGTGTCTTGGTAGGACTAATGCCATACTTCTTGTATTTTTCAAGTACTTTCTCTATGTAATGAGATTGAGATAATATAAGTCCATCCGATGTTCTAGAAATTTTAATTCCTAATATAACATCGGCGATTCCCATATCTTTCATGTCAAATCTACTACTCAATATTTGTTTTGTAGTTTTGACAATTTCCAAGTTACTACCCATGATAAGCATATCATCAACATAGAGGCATACAATGACATATCCATTATGAATGTATTTAAAGTAAACACATTTATCGCATTAATTTTGAAACAATGACATATCCATCATTAATTTTGAAACCATTTGATAACATTGCATTATCAAATTTTTCATGCCATTGTTTAGGTGCTTGTTTTAATCCCTATAATGATTTAACAAGCTTACATACTTTTCCTTCTTGTCCGGGAGCTTTGAACCCTTCAGGTTCCTCCATATAAATTTCCTCGTCTAGTTCACCGTTTAAGAATGCAGTTTTTACATCCATTTGATGTATTTCAAGTCCATTAATAGCAGCTATTACTATTAACATCCGAATGGACGTTATTCTTGTTACCGGTGAATATGTGTCGAAGTAATCCAACCCTTCCTTTTGCCTATAGCCTTTAGCTATAAGTCTAGCTTTATATTTATCAATTGATCCATCGGCCTTCAATTTCTTTTTGAAGATCCATTTATAACCTAACGATTTTGAACCTGGTGGAAGATCCACTAGTTCCCATGTATGATTTTGTAATATGGATTCAATTTCACTATTAATTGCTTCTTTCCAATTGGAAGCATCGAGTAAGGATATAGCTTCTTTATACGATTGAGGTTCATTTTCTAACAAATATGTTAGAAAATCCGGACCAAAAGAAGTCGAGGTTCTTGATCATTTACTACATCTTGGTTCATCCTCTATTGATTCAATAGGTTGATGAGTACCACTTGTAGTAGCTTGATTTGTCCTTTTAGAAGGACCAGATTCTCGGGTCATGTTATACGGGAATTCATTTTCAAAAAATGAAAGCATCCCTCGATTCAATAACCGTATTTACATGAATGTCCGAAATCTCAGATTTACAAACTAGAAATCGATATGCACTGCTATTAGTAGCATAACCAATGAATACACAATCCACGATTTTTGGCCCTATTCTTACCTTTTTAGGTTTAGGAACCATCACTTTGGCTAAGCACCCCCACACTCGTAAATATTTATAGGAAGGTCTTCGACCTTTCCATAATTCATAAGGTGTCTTGTGAGTCTTTTTGTGAGGTACTTTATTGAGAATGTAATTAGCAGAAAGTAAGGCTTCCCCTCACAAATTTTGTGGAGCTCCTGAACTTAATAACATTGAGTTCATCATTTCTTTCAAAGTACGGTTTTTGCGTTCAGCAACACCAATCGATTGAGGAGAATAAGGAGCAGTTGTTTGATGAATAATCCCATTTTCAGAACAAAATTCCTCAAATGGATATTCATAATCACCTCCTCTATCACTTCTAATAGCCTTTATCGTTTTGATTAATTGATTCTTAACTTCATTCTTATATTGTTTAAATGCATTAATAGCCTCATCTTTACTATACAACAAATATACATAGCAATATTTTGTGCAATCGTCAATAAAAGTAATAAAATAGTTTTTCCCACCTCTAGTTTGAACAAATTTTAAATCACAAATATCGGTGTGAATTAAATCTAAAGGTTCAGTTATCCTTTCAATAGAATGGAAAGGTAATCTAGCTAATTTAAATTCCACACAAATTTCACATTTATGATTTTTATCAATATTAAATTTTGGCAAAAATTCCAAGTTAATTAATCTACGCAATGTATCAAAATTAACATGTCCCAATCTAGCATGCCAAATATTAGATGACTCAATCAAGTAAGAAGAACTAGCAATTTCATTCATTGAAATAGATGTTTTAGGGGTTACAGTAAGAACATTGAGTTTAAAGAGCCCCTCATTTAGGTAGCCCTTTCCTACATACATGTCATTTTTAGACAACACAAAGCGATCAGACACAAACACAAGCTTGAAACCATTTTTAGTAAGGAGAGATCCAGAAATCAGATTCTTTCGGATATCAGGCACGTGAAGAACATTGTTGAGAGTAAGTTCCTTTCCAGAAGTCATTTTCAAAGCAATCTTTCATTGTCCCACCACCTTAGAAGTGGAAGAATTTCCCATAAAAAGGTTCTCCTCATTTTCCAAAGGCTTATAGGTGGAGAACATCCATTTGTTTGCACAAATGTGTCGTGTGGCTCCAGTGTCCACCCACCATTCCTTGGTATTTCCAACCAAGTTACATTCAGAGACAATGGCAGAAAGATTCATATCCTCCAAATCATTGACGATATTCACACCCTCAGTTACATTTGATTGAGGATTGTTTTGATTTTGCTTCTTCGGCTTACGACACTCACTTGAGCGGTGTCCAGGTTTACCACAATTGTAGCATTTGCCTTTGAACTTTTTCTTGTTATGTTTAGAAGTGCCTTCCCCATCATACTTTCGTTTGTTCTTCTTAGGACCTTCAACGACATGGACCTTTGTTTCCATCGAATTCTTCCCACTTTTCTTTTGAGACTCACGGTTGTCTTCTTCGATTCTTAGCCGGACCACCAACTCCTCCACATTCATCTCCTTACTCTTGTGCTTGAGATAGTTTTTGAACAAAGTCCAAGAAGGTGGCAACTTTTCAACAATTGCAGCAACTTGGAAAGTTTCACTAATTGACATTCCTTCAGCATGAATGTCGTGGAGGATCACTTGGAATTCTTGCACTTGCGAGATCGCAGATTTAGAATCAACCATTTTGAAGTCCAGAAAACACCCGACGATAAATTTCTTCATCCCAGCATCTTCAGTTTTATACTTCTTTTCCAAAGAATTCCATAATTCTTTGGATGTCTTGATAGTGCAGTAGACATGATACAGAGTCTTGTCCAAGTATGCCAAAATATAATTTCGGCATAGGTAGTCTGAATGCTTCCAAGCATCGACAGCAGCAACCTTTTCAGCGTCATCTCCCTCTTGAATAGAGGGGTAATCTTCATATACGAACCTGCCCAGTTGGCAGGTAGTGAGATAGAAGTACATTTGTCCATGCCAACGTTTGAAGTCAGCCCCAATGAACTTTTCCGATTTCTCCCCGTGTGGCATAGATACGGGTGCAGTCACATTTGTGTTGGTGACAATCAGTTTCGTAGGAGTAGTGTTCGTACTTTGTGATTCCATTTCTGTTACAAAAATAGAATTTTTATCAATGATAAAATTCATATATAATGAATTAATCAAAACAGAATACAAAATTCTGTGCACCAATTTCCTCCAAATATAATTCACAATAAATGAATTAAAAAAGAATTCCAAATAAAATTCAGAATTAAACTATAATATAAACAAAATTCCGTACAAAACAGAATTAAATATAAAATCTGTGTCATACTAATTTTTAATAATAAAAAGAATTCTGTACAAAACAGAACTATAATTTAAAGATTAAAAATTTTACATAAACAGATTTTAACAAGAATACACAAATAAAATTTTATTTTGTAAAACAGAATATAAAAACAGTATAGAAATTAATTTCTATATCAAAACTGTTTTACTAATTTCTACAAGAAAGCAGTAAATTAATTCATTTTATTCTGTCAAAACAAATTTATTTTCAACAAATAAATTTCTGAAAAAAAATTATGTACACTAAAAAACAGTAGAACATTAAATTGTCTTACGATTGTTATGTCTACTATTTATAAATAACAATTGTACAGAATTATGAATTAATAATATAATTACGGAATTAAAACAGAATAACATAAATGAAACACTTACTTGAATTTGTAGAAAAAATATAATAATAAAAGAATAATCTGAGCCCTGTTAAGAACAGTCTCCTTAAGACAATTTATTCCCTCCAGTGTGCTCCGAGATTGATGAATAATGTCTCCCAAGATAGAACGGATTTCCCAATTAATTATGTAGCACAACAATAATTAATTACAACGAACTCAAATTATGTGTCTCATACTCAACAAGAATGCAACAGATGCTATGCAGAAAAAGAATTTTTTCTGAAACAGAAATGAGAAATGACAGCACTTTTGGTATGAAAATGGAAGGGAAAAGGAGGAGGGAACGGAGGGAGGCATCTGTATTTATAGCAAAGTAGTTGACGGTTGGCACAACTGTCAAAAACAGTTAAATGAATTAACTGTTGACTGTTGGCAATAACTGCCAACAGTTTATTAATTAATTAATTAATTTCATAATTAATTAATAATTAAACCCCAGAAAGTTAATGTAGGAGATTTTTATAAGCCCAAGCCCAAGCCCGAACCGAACCGAGCCGAGCCGGCCAGACGGACGGATGCGCGTGCGCGCGCGTGGACTTTTGACCGAAAGTCAACTCGTGCATTGCTTAGGTCATCTCCCCTTCAAAGAGTTGGGATACCCCCAAGGCATCTAAGCCTTAGTCCATACTTGGGGTGTTATTAACTCATCAAAATTCCACTACTCTTCCAATGTGGGATAAGAGTTAAAACATACCCAATTCATTAACTTTCATTGCTTTGTGAGTCACTTTGGGGACATATTTATCATTCATAACTTATTGAAATTGGACATATGAATGTACTACGTTAATCTCCTTACGGAGGTGAACGCATTCGTATATGGTCCCATAATTTTCGTAATGTGGGTCCCACCTAAATTTGAGCTCAAAGTTGCTCAAAAATCTGTCCAGAAAAATCTGGACAGCTTTATAATACTAAACTCAAGTCCAATTTTCCAACAGGGTTGCATCTGGCGGAGAGGACAATATCGTGAAGGTTAGAATTGATTTCATTTTTTGTTATTAGTGCATCTGGTGGACATGTTAACACTGCAAGACAACTCCATTGGGCAATGTGTTGGTTATGTGGGGTGGCCTCCATCACAACCCTTATATATTAAGAGCTAAAGAAAAATATATAATAAATGTTACAAATCAATTCATTTCATGCGAACAATTGATTATTGTAAGAAGAACCAAACAATGTCGAATATTTAATTTCCCTTTTGATTAATGATGGTAGCTGGAGCCATATAAATTGACTTAGAAATTTCTTAATAACTATGTGACGTATTTTTATTTATTTTGTTTAGGGACATTTGCTTATTTAGCAAGGAATGGTTCGTGTGTGAGAAATTGGGAGGATGCTTGGGTTTTTGGGTTCCAAGTGGTGAAATTTTATCCCGATGGTGTCCAAGTAGATCTCAGAAATAGGTTGCAGACCTTATTAATCACATAAATATGACTTGGTATTTCACTTCAACCTTTTGGATTAGCATTTCTACTAGAACACAATTAGATAGTACTTTTCATAAAAATACATACATAATAGGAGGAATTTTGGGATCCATATAAACTTATAAACTAAGGAATAAGTGAGTAAAAAGGACGGACTAATTTGGGCAGGGGCATAGAGGCAAAAACTGACTCGATCAAACATATTTTTGAATTCTTCCAACTATTAGAGTGTTTTTGTTTATTTTACTTTTGCGTGTCCTTATATATAACAAATTCTCATGTAGACTTGGGTGCAAATTTGTGAAACTTTCTGATGCATATTACTGTGAGGAGGGGTAATCCAATGACACATGTCTTGAGATTGTACTTCAGGTAAATGAGATTGTACTTCAAGGAAATTGTTCAACTTTAATTAGGGTAACTGTGATCATTTATATGACCACTTTTAAATTGAAGTTATAGATTTGGCAACACTTTTATCATAAAATTGTTTGAAAAACAGTGCGGGACATATAGGATATATGTTGTGGCTATTCTGACCTTAGTTGTTTAAAATATTATGGATATTTCTATCGTTGTTTTTGAGTTTATTATTATGTTTAAACACGCTGGTTTTCATGAATAAACAAAGGAAACGTTGTCGAATTTGATAAGGTTTTAAAGATTATCAGATATAGGAACTAATAAAAAATATTACTTATTTGATTACGGTGACTGACACTAAACATATTTTATTGCAGGTCAAAATCTTTTGTGGATAAGGCAAGACATGTTTTCATGGAGGTCGTATGCTTCAATATTGCGAGTTTACTTTACTTATATTATTTTATGTTAGGAATACATTGGTTTTTATGTATTTATTCTAATTAGACAAGTGAAATATTGTAGAGAAATTTATTTTGGCGGGCACAATGTTGAAATTGTTAATTTTATCTTTGTATGGACTTTAATTTTAGTTTAATGGAAAATTGCGTGCTATATTTGTTGAAATGGGATGCCAAATATGTCATATATTATTTTTAAGAGTTTTTGTTTAAAAGTATATTGAGCATATTATGGAATGGATGAAATTTTAATTTTGGCGCAAAGTTATTAAAGATAGCTTCTTTGTTGTCTCAAAAGGATTCGATAAATGAGGACCTTTTGAGAGGATTAAGTTGTCGTTTAAAAAAATGTTTTGAGACAGCATATACTGTCTTTAAAAATAAGTTTAGAATATAGATGTGTCACTGTCTTAAAAGGGTCCTATAAGAAATGACCTTTTGAGACGGCGTATTTCCCATCTCAAAAAGCTTTTAAAACGGCGGTCTAATATGACGCCCCCTTCGCCATCTCAAATGGTGTTACAAAAGGCTTTTGAGACGGCTAGGGGACTTTTTGAGACACCTGGAGAACGATCTTAAAAAGTAGTTTTTTTGTAGTGTTTGACTACACGAAATTGCCACTAAGCTTACTTCCCAGTTCTAACCTAACTAACTCACACGACGATCACACCGGATGCCACGGGCATTCTAAGGGTAGCAGGCACCATGCAGGGCAACATCTCTTGGTTTGTACCCGCTTTGTAGGACTTACCATGAACTAATCTTGGCATACCGTCGACAGATGCCAATATTCTAATAATGCTCCGATGTTACCCCACCTCGGTTGCCATTTCCAGTCACCACCCGAAGTCATCAACCTAAGTCTAGAGTGCATTTATTAGTACACCTCGAAATCGAGTGTCATGACACCAATACTAGTTATTTCATGACATCAGAGTATCAGGCCTATAACGACACAAACATTCATCTTACCTTAAAGATGACACCACTCATTTTTGCCGATTTAGGATGCCACGTCAGGCACGTACACTATAAGACTCTTCTAAACCCCAACCACCAATCTGAGATCATCACTTGACCCTCAACACAATCATTACTAAGATGCTAATGAACCTTCATACCGGACTTAACTGGTCTCCTTAGGACCCCAAGCACATTCTATGTAACCTTCCTCAAGACCCAACAAGATTTCATCATCCGTACCTTTATCATTGAAGGTGTGCTATACGGACCTTTAAATACCTACATAGCAATTACCTGGTACTCGCAAGACACTAACCCATGAGCTTCCATACATGGCACGCCTTAATAATAGAACACCTCAGGACGTCATAACAAGTCGATTTCTTTCCCCTATGACTCCACACATAATTAGTCATATGGGCCACCCAAAATACCTATAAACTACTCTCACACTAGGATTACCTAGCACCTAGCCATTACTTCGGTGTATAAAATGAGTCTCTACACTTAGATAATAATCTTATATTTCTTCCAAAAGTCTATGACCATATGCAAAATATAAACCATAATTAATGCTAATAAGGATTATGGCGGGGTATAAGACATCGCCTACAACCTATATAACTCAAGGTCCGCCTTATCTAATCCCCAATGAATGATCAACCATGACAAATAAATTTCCTCATGAAAAGTGATATTTGAAAATTGTATTTTTTCCTTTTAAACTTAATTGATGCGGAAGCGTAAAGATGGTTCACAAAATAAACAAATGCCAAATTTTAATTTCTTGAAACAAATTAAAATGGCAACCAAGTGAAGTAAAAAAAATTAATCAATTAATATAATAACTTAGTCCGATTAATTCAATCCAAGTCCTAGAATTTGCCTAAGTCATATTTATCAATATTACCAAATTAGGCGAAACCAAATTTTAGCAAATGACTTGAATTAAATAAACTTTACCCAATATTTAATATAAGTCCCAAATTAAATGAGTGTGATAATTTAAACCGAATTTTATCTTGAATTATTCTAAGCATGCGTTCTACGTTATTTATGCAAGATAAAATAAACCAATCACACTACGCCGCGATGTACGAGGAAAAACCCAAGACGGGAAACAACCTCGGATGGCCCTAGCCACAAATCCACTAGATACGGAATTACAAGTACAAGACAGATAAACTTACAACACACGACTCGATCCCTCTCAAGCCCCGATGCTTCTTTTTGTAGAAACCTCTTCCTAGCGAATAACCTTGGAACACCATCGCGGTCTCGGAATCCACCGATAGGACTTTATATGGTCACCGCCACCCGAGCATGGAGCCTTTCTCCGTGTGGGTAAATCAACATAGAAACACTTCTTCTTTCTTTGTGGGCGGTGGAAGCAAAACCCAAAACTTCTCTTCAATTCGGTGTAGAGAAAACCGGTGCCAAACTCCAAGCAATTGATAAGTATATAAGAACTTGGAATAAACTCATTTGGGTGTAAACACTAGAGTGATGGAAATTTTTCACTAAAAATCTCACTCAAAACATGAACATTTTCCTAAACAATTTTTGCTCTCAAACTCTCTCTAAGAGATAAACTAGGATGGAAAGGTTATGGAAATGTTAAATTGGAAAAATGTCATTCCCGCACAAGATAAAGTCTGAAAAAGTTGGTTAAAAACCAAGTGGGGAAATGGGTGCAAAACTGCCAAAAAAACTGCCAAAAACTGTTCTCGCCTGGTCTCTCGTTCGAACGAGACTTCTAACGATGCTCCAGTATGGACTTCATTAGAATCTCGTTGGAAACCTCGTTAGAACGAACAATCTCGTTCGAACGACATTTTGAAGGATGGACCAGTATACCTTGGTGAGAACTCGTTGGCAAACTCGTTCCAACGAAACCTGGTTCGAACGAAAAACTCGTTCGAACGACATTTTGAACGACTTCCAGAAATTTTGTAAAATTCGATTTTGTCCCAGAAACTTTATATACTTTAATTTAAAGTTCTAATTAAATTTTTCAAAAAATACAAACACAGTTTATATTAAACCTAACACCCAACAAACTTTGTTCCAAGCTCCTATATATATATATAATTGCATTCATACCTTGGGAGCATGGAACCATAGTTGATGACGTAGAAACGAGGCACGCAAACTGGCATATTTGATGAAGCTTTATATTCTTTGCCGCTACGTATTCAACAAACACTTCATAGGCTTGAGAGTATTACAATGACATACTATCCTATGAATAAATGTTTTTGTCCGAAATTGAGCCAAAACTATATATGGACTCAATTGGAAATTTGTGTCCTTACACCTCACTATGTAAATAGCATACCATGTGATAATATAAAAGTTGACATGACTATATAGATCTTGGTAGAATATGGGAGGTCATGTATTGCCAATAAATATCAAGGCCTACACCACGGATGCCACGAAGGATCTTATTCCTCAATACCATATTGTAATAAAGATACACTAGATCCAAGTCCTCAACCAAGGGACCCAATACGTTCTCACCATATAATCAATACTTATGAATGACACTTAGTCATCTAACCTCCATATATTAAATATGCAACCTTTATAGCTATGTCACAATGAACACTACTCACAATTACCACCGTCAAGGCTACTCTTCATCGTTAAGGTTACCACATAATACATCTCACGTAAAGGATCACATGCTACCTACACAACTTCATACTTTCATCGGACTACCATTAATCGTGATATCACCCCAAGGATCAAATTTTCTTAATTACATTATCGGCATTAACTACCCGTAAGCGCCACACCTAAGGTCTATATACTTTTTAATCACCAACCTTCAGTTCTTAGTCATAACACCCTAGACATCAACCTCTATTGTTGACCACGTTCAATTTCTTCAACCTGCCCAATGGTCGTCATCTCACTCTATTAACATCTTTGAAGGCTCTATGTCATCAAGGATTTGAACATAAGCACCTCAAACTAGCAAAAATGATGTAACCACTATTGGTTTGCCTGGACACCCATAAATTACTAACAAATTTAATCAGAAGCGTGGATGCGATTAATAAATATTCTCTTGATTGCGTGCCACAAGGCAGAAACTTACTTGTCATGCTCACCTCTTTGACTCTACCATCGAGGAAACAAACAAAACTATCACCAAGCTAGTGTGATCAGCCCAAACCAACACCAATGTCGAAAGATCGAATACCTGAAAAACAAATTATGCCACTTAAGTTGTTTAAAAGTTTTAAGACCGTTTAAATGACTCTGAAAAGTCTGTTTAAGAAACTGTTTTTTACAAAATAAATATTAACATAATATGTGTATAAAATTGTTATAAACGACATATTTCAGTTAGGTGACCAAGTTTTGAAAAAAAAACTAAGTAAATTCTAAATCAGCGCGCAATTAGAAGGGGATGAGAGGAAGATTAAACATGCAAGTACACAGGTATTTTAACGTGGTAAAATCCCACCAAACTGGGGAAACATCCACGGAGGTCTCTATACCTCAAAAACAAAAATCCACTAAAAACGAGTTAACAGGTTAGAAACTTTTAACAATCTAAACACACAATCAGACCTATTCCAAGTCAAGAATTTATACCAGATCCATTAAGTAATTTTGACTTCTCTGAAGGCTCTGAAGTTGTTCTTGTTGTTCTCCCAGCTTTTTACCTCCTCCTGCTTTTATATTTACGTCAACTCTAAAGTTAAAAATCTCTCCACCAACACTATTTTAGTGTTGTAGTGTGAAAAGTGTATTATGGTGTTGTGTTTAACACATTCTTGAACATACACACGGACACTTATACAGACAAATAATCCTCCAAATTACAGATTTCATCTAAGAAGAGTCTAGGATTCTGAATCTCAGTTCGTTAAAAACTAAGACTTCTGATTTTTTGATAGATCGAGTGACAACCTTGTTATTCAAAAGAGGCAAGGTCCTATATACTTTCTTATTATTTATTTAAACTTCTATTTCAAAAAATATGAAATACGAACTTAAAAGTGTAAACCTCTCAAGATCTTTAGAAGTTTTGAAGTTTGTTTCTCTCAAAACTTAAAACAGAATAAGAATTTGTTGGTAATAAGTTTGAAAAGAACATTTGAATATTAAAATACCAACAAATAAAGATTTCTTGAAAAAGAAATCACCCTACATAGATCTAAGTGAGTTATATCACAACAAAAGTTAGATCTGCGTTTTCTATGAAACAGAAAATAAGATCCAACTACATGACAAGTTGGAAAAGAGATTTAAGGCTAGAGAGGAATGAATCTTAAAATAGGAACAACTCTCAAACTCTCTAAGGAAATTTTCTGAGAAAATTTTGCGAGAGTTTGGCTTGATTTTGCAATATCTCTCTCTTTTTATCTCTCTTTCTCTCGATCGCAAACTCACCAAAAATCCAAAACATTAACCCTATGGCCTCTATTTATACAAAATGATGGAAGGGTCTGGAAACTCTACTCAAACAATGGATGAGATTAAGTATAGCCAAACGAAGTAAATCCAAGGGTTTTCTTATTGGTCCAATTGATAAAGACAAGGATTGAGTTAAACAACATACAGACAATCGATTAGATTAATCCAATGGCTGATAAGCGTTCTGAGTTATGTGAGAGGCAACAAACACAATCTTGGCCGTTGTAAGGCAAACACGTGTAAGGCTCAGATGACAACTAAAACGCGTGTTTTTGTTATTATTAAAAATCCAATTTTCTACCCTATAAGTTATTGGCGCTTTCGAATTCTACCCAACCAACTTTTTAGGAATAAATGATATTACAAATTATCCCAAAACATTTTAAAACCTGATTTTAAATGTTTTAAAATTCCTAAAAATTGTTTAAAGATCCCAAAAATAGTCAGAAATTTATTTTAATGGGAATTAATACTCACACACCTAAAATAATATCAATGCATCATAGAATATGCAGTCCTAGGTGCAGTGTTGGTGTACTACCTTTAAGACCATTAGAGGAATTTTGATGTAGTGTCTGAACCTCTTGGGTAGACTAGGATATGACTCTAATTTTGTCACTATTTCTAAACTGGACAAGCGCCTATATAATGTAGACTCAAGTGAGTCAAAGATATAAGGTGCTTTAATCTACCCCTTTGGAAATTTAAGACAAAATCTCCTCTGAGTAATCGAGGACTCATAGGGATACAAGAGATATAGAAAATCATATTCCTATATAAAAAATCTATCTACCCCATATCCTAGAAAAAGAAAATTACATTACTCAACTAAATATAGACCAATACCCTAACAAAATACTGATATGAATGAGGTATTGATTTCCTAAAAATAAGATAGCTAAGATCAATTATTTTAGTTTAAGTGAGCAAAAGATGTCTAAGTTGACTCAAATTTCTCCCCCATTTTGTCTCAAATGGACAAAGGGTAGGTACAAATACTCATAATCAAATAAAGATACAAGAAATATATATATCAACGCATAAACATCAACGAGTCACATCGAGGATCTCCTACATAAATAGATATAAGAGGTGTCTTTTGTCATTTTTTAAAACAATCGTACCCTATATCCTCAAAGATTAATTATAAACAAGAGTGTGATCGGATGATATATTATGTGATGACAAATATTTACTCAAGAAATATCACGCCAATAGATTTTTGAAAAGATTCAAATCTTATATTATCTAGAGACTTTGTGAATAAATCAGTTAATTGAAGATCTGTAGGCAAATACATAATTTCCAATTCCTTGGATTCAACTAATTCACGAATGAAGTGATATCAAATATTGATGTGTTTTGTACGAGAATGTTGCATAGGATTTTTGGAAATATTATTAGCACGTTTATTATCACAATAGATATGCAACTTATCTTCAGTTATGACATAATCTTTTAACATTTGTTTTATCCAAAGTAATTGCGAACAACAACTTCCTGCTGTAATGTATTCTGATTTAGCGATGGATAATGATGTACAATTTTGTTTCTTACTAGACTATCCTACCAAATTATTTTCTATATAATAACAGGCTCCTGACGTACTCTTACTGTCAACGGAACACCCAGCCCAATCAGCATCAGTGTAACTAATTACAGAAGTGGATGTGTCATTTGTGTACCAAAGACCTAAGTTGAGAGTTCCTTTAACATATTTTATGATTCTCCTAACACGGGATAAATGACTCTCCTTAGGTTCATTCTGATATCTAGCTCATACACAAACAGCATACATAATGTCAGGGCGTGAGGCAGTTAGGTATAGTAAGCTTCCTATCATACTATGATAAAGAGTGGGATCAATATATTTCCCATGTTCATCTTTAGACATTTTTATAGAAGTACTCATGGGTGTCCTAGCATCTTTTGCATTCTCTAGGCCGAATTTCTTAGCAATCTCTAAAGCATATTTGGATTGCAAAATCAATAAACCTTCTGAATTATGTTTGACCTGAAGTCCTAGAAAGAATTGCAACTCCCCCATAAGGATGTAGATCCAAAGATTATATCATCTACGTAGACTTGGGCTATAACTACATTTTTGTCAAAATGTTTAACAAATAGAGTTGGTTCATTACCACATATCCTAAAATTGTTATTTAATAAAAATGTAGACAATCGGTCATACCAAGCACGAGGTGCTTGTTTTAGACCATATAAGGCCTTTTTTAATCAAAAGACATGATTCGGATGGTGAGGGTCAATAAACCCTTTGGGATATTCTACATAGACTTCCTCAGTTAGAATACCATTAAGGAATGCATATTTCACATCCATTTGATACGGAGTGAAGTGAAAATGACAAGCTATTGCTTAGAGTAATCAAACAGATTCAAGGCGAGTTACTGGGGCAAATGTTTCCTCAAAATCTATTCCTTCAATCTGAGAGTAGCCCAGGGAAACTAATCTAGCCATATTTCTAATGACCATCCCAGTCTCATCTATTTTATTTTTAAAAACCCAGCGTGTGCCAATAACCTTTTTATTTTCTAGCCTAGGTACAAGATACCATACGTCAAGAGCGATAAATTGAAAATGTTCCTCCTGCATAACACTTATCCATAAGGAGTCACTTAGATCTTCATTAACATTCTTTGGTTCTATGATAGACACAAAACATGCATAATGAGCAAAATTACGTAGATGGGATCTTGTACGAACAGGCTCAGTAAGATTACCGACTACGTTGTCTAAGGGGTGATCTTTACAAACCCAATTTGGCAATTCGGGGATCTCAGGTAGTAAGGGATCATCTATCTTTAGGGAGTCACAATTTGAAATATTTTCACTCATCCACGATAGTTGAACCGATAGGTTTACCCTCAATATTAGTGTCACTAATAATGACATTAATGGATTCCATCAAGGTTTTGGTATGAAGATTGTAGAAACGGTTGTAATACCCCGTTATTTTGAGGGTTATTTATGAATATTATACAAGATTTTGGTAATATTAATATTTTATTAATCGGGATATTGATATTATATTTATTTTTATTTAAAATCAAATCAAACATTTAAATTTAAATTATTTTTGGAAATTTTGTAATGGTTTAAATATGTAAAGTTAATAATTTTGAATTAAAGGGAAATATAGTAAAATGCGTTAGCTTAGGCTCCAACCAAGGGTTTGAGAGAGGGGTTATATAAGGAATATTATGGGTGATTATAAGGAAAAAGAGATAAAAATGAGAGGCCAAAAACGAAATCCAAAGAGGCAAATACGAGTGGAATGAGAAGCCAATTTGGACTGTTTAGATCTTCTTTTTTTAGTGCATTCGGATGAGATTTGAGAAAAATTCAAATCACATACCTGACTCAATTTTTTGTGTAGAATCCAAATCTGAAGTCGGATTAGAGATTAGAATAATATTTGGATCTTATTTTTCTGGGTTTTTAAAATAGGCCTATTTGGGGTTATCTCATGTTGGGGCTAGAACATGATTTGATAATTTTTGCGAGAGGAATGTGATGGTGCAATCAAATTTTGAGGCTGAGTTTATGTGATGATTTTGGGGTATGGGGTTTTACACAATATGCTCCTTTAAATCTCGACAGTTTATTCCGTTGATTTCATGTTTAATTGGACTCATGTTTGAATTGATAAATTCTTGAAAATCTGGAAAAATAATTGTTGAATTATTTTGATTCATGTGGTATTATTCATGTTGTTGTTGAGTACGTTGTTATGAGATTTTAATATGTCACGGATAATGGGCACCCGTCAATAGTCCCACGAACCGGTATATGGCTTTGAGATGCCAAGGGGAGGTGAGGTGAGGCCTGATGACTCATTGATGTGTTGTTGAGAAATTAATATTGATATAATGCTTGAGTATTGCATTTGATTTGTATATGCGGATTCGTATTGCGGTGATTTATTTATCGTGCTATTTATTTTTGAGCATCTATTCCTGTCATATTGTGTACTTCCCCGTATTTTCTTTTAGTTGGAAGGTTAGCGTGGATCTGAGCGCTATAGACCAAATGGTATGATTTAAGCGTGGTTATTTTGGGAAGAATATTCGAGAGAGAATATTTATTTTGTTGTATAGAGCATTTGGTGATTTATTTTTATTTCGAGATAGATAGTTGTATTATTTCGAGAGACAATTATTGTATTTAAATTTGAGTATTGAGATTAGTGGATTTATATTATTGTGGGATTCTTTTAGATGCTCTATACCTTGTTATTTTTGAATTTGATTAGTTTTATCGACAGTATCGCTTTGTTCGCTCTCTCCGGGCAGGCGGGGTGTTACAGATGGTATCAGAGCTTAGGTATACGACAACCCTTAGGTCTTGGGTATTGGGTCTTGCATATAGGTTAGACATATTTTCTTTAGAGATAGAATTTTTTGAGGATGTGTTAGGTGTCATGGTGAGGTTGTTTTGAATTAATTTGAGGACTTTAGTGTGTGATTTTAGGAAATAAAATCGAGTAGCATTTAATTTTGAGTGTAGGATTTCGTCGAATATCGAGGACGATATTCCTTTTCAAGGGGGGAAGTATGTAATATCCCGTTATTTTGAGGGTTATTTATGAATATTATATAACATTTTGGTAATATTATTATTTTATTAATCGGGACATTGATATTATATTTATTTTGATTTGAAATCGAATCAAACATTTAAATTTAAATTATTTTTGGACATTTTGTAATGGTTTAAATATGTAAAGTTAATAATTTTGAATTAAAGGGCAATATAGTAAAATGAGTTAGCTTAGGGTCCAAGCTAGGGTTTGACAGAGGGGTTACATAAGGAATATTATGGGTGATTATTAGGAAAGGGTGATGAAAAAGAGAGGCCAAAAACGAAATCCAAAGAGGCAAAAACGAGTGGAATGAGAAGCCAATTTGGACTGTTTAGATCTTCCTTTTTAGTGCATTCGGATGAGATTTGAGAAAAATTAAAATCACATACCTGACTTAATTTTTCGTGTAGAATCCAAATCTGAAGTCGGATTGGAGATTCGAATAATTTTTGGATCTTATTTTTTTGAGTTTTTAAAATAGGCCTATTTGGGGTTATCTCATGTTGGGGCTAGAACGTGATTTGATTATTTTTGCGAGATGAACGGGATGGTGCGATCAGATTTTGAGGCTGAGTTTATGTGATGATTCATGTGATAATTTTAAGGAGTGGGGTTTTACACAATATTCTCCTTTAAATTTCGAGAGTTTTATCCGTTGATTTCATGTTTAATTAAACTCATGTTTGAATTGATAAATTCTTGGAAATTTGGAAAAAAAATATTGAATTATTTTGATTCATGTGGTATTATTCATGCTGTTGTTGAGCATGTTGTCATGAGATTTTAATATGGCAGAGAGAATGGGCACCCGCCAATAGTCCCACGAACAGGTATATGGCTTTGAGATGCCTAGGGGAGGTGAGGTGAGGCCTGGTGACTCATTGATGTGTTATTGAGAAATTAATATTGATATAATGTTTGAGTATTGCATTTGATTTGTATATGCAGATTCGTATTGTGGCCATTTATTCATCGTTCTATTTATTTTTGAGCATTTATTCCTATCGTATTGTGTACTTCCCCATATTTTCTTTTAGTTGGTAGGTTAGCGTGGATCTGAGCGCTACAGACCAAATGGGATGATTTAAGCGTAGTTATTTTGGGAAGAATATTCGAGAGAGAATACTTATTTTTATTGTATAGAGAATTTGGTGATTTATTGTTATTTCGAGATAGATATCGAGAGACAATTATTGTATTTAAATTTGAGTATTGAGATTAGTAGATTTATATTATTTTGGGATTCTTTTAGATGCTATATACCTTGTTATTTGTGAATTTGATTAGTTTTATCGATAGTATCGCTCAGTTCGCTCTCCCCGGGCGGGCGGGGTGTTACAACGGTAGGCTCTACTATTAGGAGAGTAACCTAAGAAGATGGATTTATCACCTCTGGTTTTGAATTTGGACAAATGTTCTATGTCCTTACACACATAGCAAGCACTGCCAAAGGTTCTAAAATATTTTAGTTTAGGTTTCTCGTCGTACTAAAGTTCGTAAGGAGTCTGTTTGGTATCTTTTCTAAGGTAGACACGGTTTATAATATGACAGGCAGTCCTAACAGCTTCTACTTAAAAATACTTTAGGAGGCTTTTGGCATGAATCATAACTCATGCCATTTCTTGAATAGTCATATTCTTTCTTTCAGCTATACCATTTTGCTGAGGGGTTTTAGGAGCGCTAAATTCGTGTTGATATCCATTGTAGGTACAATATTCAGTTACTCCTAAGTCTTTAAACTCTCCATTTTGATCACTACAGATACGATTTAATTGACTATCCTTTTCGTTCTCAATACGTAGGAGAATTTTTAGAAATTCTTAAAAGGTGTCGGACTTTTCTTTAAGGAAAGCTATCCAAGTAAAACGGGTGAAATCATCGACCATCACTAAGATGTAGTTGTTGCCACATAAACTAACCATTCTAGAAGGACCCATTAGGTCCATATGGATGAGTTCTAGAGGTTTAGTAGTCAATACATCTTTAACTTTCCTATGTGTTAACTTAACCATTTCTCCTTCTTGGCAAGGCCCACAAAAAATGTTTGATATAGGCTTTATCTTAGGAAGACATCAAACTATTTCTTGAGAACACAATTTACCAAGGCTATCAAAATTTATGTGACCCAACCTATTATGTCAAATTTCATTTCCATCTATTCCGACAATGTTACAAACCTCATTACTTGTATTAACTGTGTAACAGTTATCTGGAGTATGAAGGCTTGTAATAATGCAGTGACCATTTTTATTTAAAATTTTATAATTATTCTTTGAAAATGTGACAATATGGTTAGATCACAAAATTATGATATACTAAGTAAATTTACTTTTAGACCTTTTACTAGAAGTACATATTTTAAAGTAGGTAACCCTTTTCATGAAGTGTCCCTTTACCAATGACCTGGGCTGATACCCATCTCTAAACAAAATTTACCCCCTTGTAAGGACAATTTGTCCATCTTTATGTATATGTTATGTCATACGCCGTTACAAAGATTGATGGTTGAAAAGATCACATCGTCATCAACGAAATCCGAAATCCGAAGAACAAAAGAAGAAGGAATTTGGGAATCAGACCTGACCGGACCGATCCGGATCAAATAAAAGGAACTGATCCGGCTTATCGGACCGATCCGACCAACTACCGGACCGATCCGCTTTGTCAGACTCCAGTAGCCACCGGACCGAATGCAAACCGATGGAGCAATAATTAGCCGAACCGATCCGACTGCTACCGAACCGATCCGCCTCTGTTAAAAAGAACCGATCCGAATATCGGACCGATACGCCTAAGGACCGGACCGGTCCGCCCTGGATAACCACGAACAGATCGTGTGGAGATTTTTTAGGGCAAATGAATTCTTATTTATACCACGATCGGGGAGTTGGTTTTCTTAAGGCTTATACACGATTTCCAGAGTAGATAAACTCTAAGGCATTCATGGTATTTGAGTCCATTGATTCATACCCTTAATTCACACAAATTCCATACATTTGTGAGTCACTTTTGGTAACCCAAGAACACCATTGATGCTGTTCAACCCATGTGAAGTGGACCATTTCTTCCTCTTCATTGTAACCCTACTGGAAAGGGATATTCTAGCCGCGACTACAGAATCCGATACCTGAGGGTAATTCTTAGTCAAAAACTTGTATTTTAGTGTAATCCGATTGTAAGCCGTTTCTCTTACAAATTATAGTGATATACAAATGGTTTTGCCCTGTGGGGGATTTTTCCTTAAACTTTGTGTGTTGAATATTTATTGCATGATTTCATATTGTTTAAATCACACCTAGTTGCATGCTTAGGGTTAATTTGGGTTAAAAATGGTATTTATTATATTATTTCTTAATTGAACGCAAGCGCCAACTCTTTGAAATTGGTATCAGAGCAAGTTACGCCATTCTATCGCGTATTCCGTACTTCGGCAAAATTTTTCTAAATATGTCAATTTTTGAAATAAATTAATTTTTGAAAAGAGCGTGTTCATATGGAGAAGTCATATTATAAAATGCCTATTTTTGACGGGTCAAATTATGCTTATTGGAAAGCCCGTATGAGGTCGGCTTTAAAAGCCATTGATGAACGTGTCTGGATTTTGGTTGAACGAGGGTGGACTCCTCCCACCGTGACTGTTGATAATGTGACCAACTTGAAACCTGACATTTCTTGGACTGATGAAGAATTTAAATGGTCTTCTTTTAATTCTAAGGGTCTAAGTGCTATTTCTGGGTCTGTCACACCTCATGAGTTCAAACGCATAATGACGTGCACCACGTCAAAGGAGGCATGGGATATTTTGCAACTTACCCATGAAGGAACAAATGCTGTTAAAGAGTCAAAATTGCAAAATTTAACAACTCAATTTGAAACCATCACCATGCATGAAAATGAATGTTTTGATGAATTTTATGCTAGGCTTTCTGACATTGTTAATACTAGCTATAATCTTGGTGAACATATTCCAAATGCTAGAGTTGTTAAAAAGATTCTTCGTTCCCTTCCTAAGCATTTTATACCTAAAGTCACTGTGCTAAATTCCATGGGTAATTTAAATACATTAAAATTGGAAGAACTGGTAGGAGATTTACAAACTTATGAAATAGAAATGTTTCCTAAATCTGCCAAGCCAAAAAATTACCCTTAAAGCCCAAGAGAGAAAAAGTGAGGGGTCGGCAAGAAAGAGAGTCGAGTCATCTAGAAAGATAGAAACTTCTGATTCTGATTGTGAGTTTGACATAGATGATTTGGCATTATTTGCTAAAAACTTCAAGAAAATTCTGAAATTTAAGAAAAATGGGAATTTCAAAGATAAAAAGAATTTTCAGAAAAATAAGGTTGAAAACAAAGATTTCAAAGAACCCCCTAAAGACAGTGAGAGGTGTTTTGAGTGCGACGGTAAGGGACACAGAGCGTTTGAGTGTGCCACTCGTCTAAATAGGGAAAAGGGTAAAGCTGTCCAAAATGCTACCCTTAGTGACGACAGTGAGGTCGAGTCGGTGGACTCGGGAGATGAGTCACCGCATGAGCGTAACTTCACCGCGTTCATGGCTAGTCATGTGAGTACTCCTAGTGCATCTCACAACGATGAGGATGCTACTTCACAGGTACACCTCGACAGCGAGAGCGAAGAGAGTGAGGGAGAGGAGGAAGGTAGTGAGGACGAGAGTAACCTTCAACGCGCCTACGCCGAGTTATATAATGAGTCTTTCAAAACTAAAAAACGTAACAAGGCGTTAGTTCTTAGGATCACCGCGTTAGAAGAATAGTTGAGAGAGAGAGAGTCATCCACCTGCACCGCCATGAGAGAGAGAGAGTCTGCCTGGTTTAGTAAAGAGAATTTGCTTAAAGAGAGAGAGAGCAGTTTTGAGAAAGAGAAAGCGGACTTGACTAAACAAGTGGCTAGTCTTACGAGTGAGCTCCATTCCTCCCTGGAAACTCGAAAGAAACTTGAAGCCCTTGTTGCTCAGCTTACTCATGACCTTGAGAAAGCTAGGAAAGTCAAGGTACAAATCGAGGACAGATCTGGGAAGATGGGAAAGATGCTCCTCGGTCCCGCTTTAGGTTTTGGTGACAGGCAAGGAATAGGTTTTGATGGTGCCTCCACGTCCCAAATTGCACCTGGACCAATTCCTTAGTTTACTACGACTCCTTATGGCCGTCATAAAAAACCAAGAAGGAGAGTTCGACCAAGAAAAGTAAACCAATGTCCTCCTAATACTGTGCTCTTTTACTCCCATTGCAAAAGAAATGGACACCTTAGGGATGATTGCTATAAGTTGGGTCGGACACGACGTACGTTTGCTCCACCACATCAGACTGATGAGTTTGCCAGTCTGAGAGAGCGTGTTGAGTTTCTAGCCGCCACATCACAGAGTTTGATGGAGGAATTCCGACGGATGACCTTACCATCAATGAATGCGCACCGCATTCCGGCTAAAACCAACAACAACAAGGGAATACAAAAAGGTACCTACACTTGGGTTCCTAAGAAAGAGAAAAAGGCCCTTATTGTCCATGTCGCTCTCAAAGCACATAATACCTCACAGTGGTATTTTGATAGTGGATGCTCCAGACACATGACAGGTGATGTCTCATATTTTACCCATCTTGAGGATTATAATGATGGGAGAGTCACCTTTGGAGATGGTAGCAAATCTAGCATAGTTGGACGAGGTACAGTAGAGTTACCAGGATTTCCAAAGCTAGAGAATGTGCTGTACGTCAAAGGTTTGAAAGCAAACCTTCTTAGCATCAGCCATCTGTGCGACGATGACTTTGCTGTGAAGTTTGACCGGAAAGCTTGTAAGGTCTATAATCAAGCCGGTAAACTTTTAGTGCAAGGTGTGAGGACAGAGGATAACTGCTATGGGACTGAGCCCACATCCTCACTTGTTTGCAACAGCGCCACGATCACTCCTATGGATCTGTGGCACCAACGTCTAGGTCATGTGAACGTTAGAGACTTATCTCGTTTAGTTAAAAAGGACCTAGTACGTGGCTTACCATCACTTGGAAAGCCAACTTCCATGATTTGTGGACCCTGTCAGTTGGGAAAACAAATCCGTAGCCCTCATAGGAAGTTGAACTCCATTACCACCTCCCGTGTTCTTGAATTGATTCACATGGATCTTATGGGTCCTACTCGCATGGAGAGTCTAGGTGGTAAGAGATACATTCTCGTGATGGTGGACGATTTCTCTAGATACTCTCTTGTCGGTTTTCTAAGAGAGAAATTAGATGCTGTTGAATTCCTAACGACCAAGTGTCGTGTATTGCAAAACCAACACGGTGTCACTATTAACAGAATACGTAGTGATAACGGAACTGAATTTAAGGAAGCAAAGGTGGATTTGTACTGTGATAGCCTTGGGATCAAACATGAGTTTTCTGCTGTGAGAACTCCTCAGCAAAATGGGATTGTTGAGAGAAAGAATAGAACGATCCAAGAGACGGCTAGATCTATGCTTCAAGGTCGTAAGGTCTCTAGGAGATTTTGGGCAGAGGCAGTGTCTACTGCATGCCACACGGTGAATAGGGTGTATCTGCGTCCACACACACTTCACACTCCTTATGAGTTATGGACTGGCAAGAAACCCAACCTGGCATATTTCCGTGTCTTTGGGAGTAAATGCTACATCCTACGAGATAGAGAGCAATTAGGAAAGTTTGACTCCCGGAGCGATGAGGGAATATTTCTAGGCTATTCATCGAACAGTGGAGCGTACATGGTTTTTAACCTGAAGAGCTCTAAGGTTATGGAATCAATAAACGTCACCGTGCAAGATGATGAACCCCCGACGGTTATTGATCCCAACCTTCAGTGTGAGGATGAGGACTGTTCTGACAGTGATTTTCCTGTTCCTCTCCCACACTCTGTGGACCCTATTCCTGTGTTAGGGGACACACCTGCTTGGGTTCGCAAGAGTCATGATCCTTCAGCCATTGTTGGCGATCCCACTCTAGGGGTCAAGACTTGTGCTCAACTAGAGAACGTTGTTAGTCATCATTGCTACACGTCCAAAGTCGAGCCCAAGAACCACAAAGAAGCACTCAAAGATGAACACTGGATATCTGCTATGCAGGATGAGTTGCTTCAGTTTAAGAAGAACAATGTCTGGGAACTTGTCCCCCGACCTAGTGATACTAATGTTATTGGTACCCGGTGGATTTTCAAGAATAAAATGGATGAAAATGGTACCATAACCAGAAACAAGGCTAGGTTGGTCGCTCAAGGCTACACACAGATAGAGGGTGTAGACTTTGGGGAGACATTTGCTCCTATTGCGAGGCTTGAGTCCGTCCGCTTACTTCTCGCCATCGCATGTCATTTGCACTTCAAGTTATATCAGATGGATGTTAAGAGTGCCTTTCTGAATGGCATTCTACAGGAGGAGGTTTATGTGGAACAACCAAAAGGGTTTGAAGACCCTAAGCACCCTGATCACGTCTACTATCTGAGAAAAGCCTTGTATGGTTTGAAGCAAGCACCCCGTGCTTGGTACGAGAGGCTTACTTCCTATCTCTTAGCCCGTGGCTTCAAGAGAGGGGGAGTTGATATGACGTTGTTCGTCAGGAGAGATGACGGTGCTATCATGGTTGCCCAAGTCTATGTGGACGACATAGTCTTTGGATCCACATGCTCCCAGCATGCTCACCACTTTGAGGAGGAGATGAAAAGTGAGTTTGAGATGAGCATGGTAGGTGAGCTTACTTTCTTCCTTGGTCTCCAGGTTCGTCAGCTAGAGGATGGGATGTTCATCTCCCAATCCAAGTATGCTAGAGACCTAGTGAAGAAATTTGGTTTAGACTCCGCTAAGCATGCACGTACACCTATGAGTACTTCTACCAAGCTTAGTAAGGACACTTCAGGCAAGGGCGTAGAGCAGACCTTGTATCGGAGTATGATAGGCAGTCTTCTCTACTTGACTGCTAGTCGTCCCGACATTGCCTTTAGTGTTGGAGTCTGTGCGCGTTATCAGGCGTCTCCTAAAGAGTCACACTTACTCGCTCTAAAACGTATTATCAAATACGTGAGTGGGACTCTCTCATACGGTATTTGGTATTCCCTTGATACCGATGACCGTTTGTCCGCCTATTCGGATGCCGATTGGGCCAGGGACGTAGATGGATGTAAGAGCACTTAGGGTGGGTGTTTCTACTTTGGTTATGATCTTGTATCTTGGTTGAGAAAGAAGCAAAACTCCATCTCTTTGTCCACTGCGGAGGCTGAGTACATCGCCGTCGGGAGTTGTTGCACGCAACTCATGTGGATGAAGCAAATGTTGGAGGATTATGGGATTTCACAGGACACCATGTTCATTTCCTGTGATAACACGAGCGTGATACACATATCCCGCAATCCTGTCCAACATTCGCGCACAAAGCACATCAGGTTACGCGAGCACTTCATACGTGAGTTAGTTGAGGAAAAGGTCATAACCCTGAGTTTTGTTCCCACGGACCGTCAGTTAGCCGATATTTTCACGAAACCTTTAGATGCCCTTAGATTTGAGAGTCTTAGGAAGTCTTTGGGGATTTGTACAGTTGACTGAGGGGTTGGTCCATGTCTAGCATAGGTTGCATTGCCATTTACATATCATCTGATGCCTATTGCTAGATTGTATTATTAGTGTGCTGTATTTTTGTATAATTTTTTTTTATTCTTTGAAAAATACAAAAAGATTTTCTTTTTAAAAAAAAAAAAATTTAGAAAAACACAAAAAGATTTTATTTTGATAAAATTTTTGAAAAATTCAAAAAGAGATTTGCCTTTTATGGATGAGCATTTAAGATATCCAAGTCACAACTTCATTCCATTTATCCATGTGACTGTTTTAGAGAGATTTGAGAGGCTACATCATTTCATCCATGTGCTTAACATTGATTGGAGTCCTTGAGATGTAATTAGTGATATTTCCTACATGCTTGACTCCTATATCCTTTATTGCACACATGCACGGCTATATTTGATTATTGCACTTGTCAATCTCATGTTGGCTTGAGTGTTTCCATCTCAATCCTGTCTATACAATGTATAAAATGCGATAAAACTTGATAAGATTGGATTGCATGTAAAAACCATTTTGGTGAGACTGTGTGTATATTTTCTTAACGGGGAGGGGCTGCGAAAGTTGATTCTTATCCTTTGCGCAAAAGCCACCGTTAAAAAGGACCTTAAAATGGAGGAATTTTAATATTCGAGGTCCTAAGAGGTTAAAAGAGCCCGAAAAAATTTAAAGGCAATAAAAAGCAATTCATGCCAAATATGGGCTATTGTAGGTTTCACCATCAATTCTCCAAAGTTTGAGAATTTAGCATACCTCTATTAAAAATATAAATCTGAGGGAGTTTGGTTGGAGATTGAAAAACGGGTTTGCACTTCCTTGAAAGTCCTGAAAAAGCATGAAAATCATTTTGGACGTTATTAGTGTAGAAATCACTTTGAGATTTGATTTGTAGATTTGATATAGTCAATATCTTATATTTCCACTCTTTTACACCAAAGGAAGCATTTGAGTTTATTCGTTAGGAATATCCAATATTCATCGTGCACATATGTCATGGTTGTATGCTTTGATTTTCCTATCGAATTTTGATCACCCATTCTTTTACGCTATCACCGACTTGGTTGTTTTATGTTCATTCATGGTGTGATTTTATGCCTTGTGTCAACCCGGTACTTGATTGCTTGATTTATTTCTCTCATTTGTCTATTTGGGGACATCATAAAAAGGGGGAGAATGAATTATCTGATTATGGGGGAGTTTTGAAATTCTGAGAATATCATCTTAAATTGATATATATGCTTATGTTTATCTCATTTCAAACTCGATACGTCACTTGGTATTTTCTTTATCTCATGTGTGTAGGTACATCCTTGATAATCCCATGATACACACCCTGATGAGAAAAGCGTGAAGATTCCTGAAGAATTGAAGAACAAACGATGCAGCCTTAGTCATATGTACCTCTTTCAGTTTTGGGTTCATGGAAGGGTAGATTTGTATAGGCATTTTTCATACTTGATAATTCGGATTTGTTTTATGTTTGTTCCGGCATAGACATAGGGGGAGATTTGTAAGGACAATTTGTCCATCTTTATGTATATGTTATGTCATACGCCGTTACAAAGATTGATGGTTGAAAAGATCACATCGTCATCAACGAAATCCGAAATCCGAAGAACAAAAGAAGAAGGAATTTGGGAATCAGACCTGACCGGACCGATCCGGATCAAATAAAAGGAACCGATCCGGCTTATCGGACCGATCCGACCAACTACCGGACCGATCCGCTTTGTCGGACTCCAGTAGCCACCGGAACGAATGCAAAGCGATGGAGCAATAATTAGCCGAACCGATCCGACTGCTACCGGACCGATCCGCCTCTGTTAAAAAAAACCGATCCGGAATATCGGATCGATCCGCCTAAGGACCGGACCGGTCCGCCCTGGATAACCACGAACAGATCGTGTGGAGATTATTTAGGGCAAATGAATTCTTATTTATACCACGATCGGGGAGTTGGTTTTCTTAAGGCTTATACACGATTTCCAGAGTAGATAAACTCTAAGGCCTTCATGGTATTTGAGTCCATTGATTCATACCCTTGATTCACACAAATTCCATACATTTGTGAGTCACTTTTGGTAACCCAAGAACACCATTGATGCTGTTCAACCCATGTGAAGTGGACCGTTTCTTCCTCTTCATTGCAACCTTATTGGAAAGGGATATTCCAGCCGCGACTACAGAATCCGATACCTGAGGGTAATTCTTAGTCGAAAACTTGTATTTTAGTGTAATCCGATTGTAAGCCGTTTCTTTTATAAATTATAGTGATATACAAATGGTTTTGCCCCTGTGGGGGATTTTTCCTTAAACTTTGTGTGTTGAATATTTATTGCATGATTTCATATTGTTTCAATCACACCTAGTTGCATGCTTAGGGTTAATTTGGGTTAAAAATGGTATTTATTATATTATTTCTTAATTGAATGCAAGCGCCAACTCTTTCACCCCTGAGAAGATAGTTTTATTTGAGAGTTTGGTGTCATCCCCAGTCATGTGTTTACAACATCCTGAATCTAAATACCATCCAGATGCTATGTGCTCAGCTTTCAAAGCACTAATCACGGTATTACATCTCATTTGGGGTATTAATTCATCCTTTCTAACCCAAATTTCTTTGGTTTTTAAACGTTTGTGTTGATTATCTCAAATAAGGTAAAATTTGCGAGCATTAGCCTTTTCTTTAAAAGATTTTTACGCAAATTGATTTTTCACAAATCTCTGAGCAATTGGTTTAGTCATGAATTTAGGGTTTCCTCTTATTGATGATCTTTTAGTTCTAGATCTTTTCTTCCTATTATGATAGTTAGAATTCTTATCTGGTTGCCTAGGAAGAATATAGTTATTTTTGCCTTTCCTAGAGTAGTCAAATTTATGATAAACTGACGAACTAAAGACCTATTTATATAGACGTTTGGAAAAACATCCATCAATAGAATGTCCATAGACATCGCAATATGAGAAATAAATATGACTAATAGGAGGCTTATCCTTAGAAAAGTTGTTAAACATGGATTTGCCTAAAGGTTGGACTCTAGATTCATTTCTAGGTGGCACGGGTTGGAAATATGATTCGCATTTTCTTATGGGAGGACAAGCGTATTTAGCCCTATGTTCAACATTAAGCTTAGAAGTACTAGCCTCACCTATGTCTATCATTTGCTATTTCAAATCAAAATTATTTTTCAAGGCTTGAAAGTCTTGACAAGTTTCAATAGGTCTTTTATCATCGGACACAAACTTGATAGTTTCAAGATTTTTAGTTTGTTTGTTAGTACTGGGGCAAAATCATATTCCAATTCTGTCATCGGAATTGTTTTTACTTTCAGCAACAAAGTCTTCAAAACAGTTTGAGTTATTTTCAAATTTAGCAAATTTTTTTAAGACTGTTGATATCTTTTCTTTAGTTTGTTACAATTCTAACAATGTCCCTATATATTTCTTTTCCACGATTTCATTTAATTCAAATAATTCCTTGATTTTTTAGCAGAAGTCTTAGTCTTATTCTCATGATCTAGACATTGAGAGGTGTACTCTTCAGCATTGTGTTTGATCATTTGGCTTAGGACTTTTAATTTTTGGGTAAGTTCCTTAATTACTTTTCAAGTTTAGTACTCTTCTTGATGGTTTTTGTGTATAGTATGTGAATATCTGGGAGGTCCTCATTGTCAGAGTCACTAAGTGTGCAGTGTGCAGTGTCCCCTAGCGATTCATTTTTAGGACTCATACACACGTTTACATCATCAATAGAATATTCTCTTTGACTCACACACACGAAATTAGAACTAATAGTAGCATTCTCAAGTAATAAAGAAGATAAACCATTAGGAACAGTAGCATTTAGCATAGCATGATTATAGATACTACTATCAGACTCAGTAATAGTCATAGGCTCATCAGTTTAAATGATTTTGGCAAATAATGACATACATGGGTCAAAAGAATTAGAGGACTCAGGCTCATTAGTTTCTAATTCACTTGAGTCATCCCAGGACTTGCACAAATTAGCCTTATTATTTTTTTTATTCTTATTCAAACTGACTCTACAATCATTGACCATATGTCCTAATTTCCTCCATCTAAAACACTCACCATATTTTAGGTCCTTTCCAGATTTATTTTGGTTATCAGTCTCGTGTTTGTTTTGTCTTTTCTAATGAGGCCTATTATTAGAGAACTTTGAATAAGCAGGTTTGCCTTATCTATTTGCAACATTACTTTGAAATTTTAAAATTTTCTTAAACTTTTTAGACATTAAGGAAATATGATTATCCAAATTGTCTAAGTTATAGTCCTCATTAGAATCTAAGTCAATATCAGGCAAATTGAACTTAGGTTTGGTCGACTTAGAGGAGAAGACAAGATTAGAGATGGACTGTTTCTTTTGGGACTCGGTGAACTTTTTCTTAAACTCCAACTCCATTTCCACTATTCTTAGCTTGCTATCGAGGAGTCCAGGTGTTAAATTCGGATTATCCATCTCCTCAATGGCATAGTGCTTGTTACCAAATTTTTGGGGAAGTTACCTCAGAATTTAAGAAAAAAAATCCTTTCTATCATAGATTATTCCATTATCATGCAACTTAGGTTAATCTAATATATAAGTCATCAAATGACTCAGTCTCAGTCATCACCAAAGTGTTGTACTGATGGATTAACATTTGGGATTTAGCAACTTTAACACGTGTGTCTCCTTCATGTACAATCACTATAGTGTCCCATGTTTCTTTAGAGGTAGTACAAAAAGATATCCTCATGAATTCATGTTCATTGATAGACATGAATATGGAATTTTTTCCTTTACTATTATTAAGGGAGGTATGTTTCTCTTCTTTAGTGTATTCACTTAGCAATTTCCTAATCCTAACAGTACTTTCTTCTGCTGCTGGTTTAGTAGGAAAAGTGTATCCATTTTCAATAGCATCCTAAACATCGTCTCCCAACGTACCTTGGATGAAAGCAACCATCCTCACTATTCAGTAAGGGAACTTGGTTCCATCAAAGAGTGAGGGTTTGGAAAGGTAACCTAATCTCTCAAATTTCTCGTCCGTTGTTTTTTTTGAAAAAAAGAATTTCAGAAACTCGGGATTAAAACGATTTTATAAAACCAAATATCTGATACCAATTGAAAAAAAATAATGCCACTTAAGTCATTTAAAAGGTTTAAGACAATTTAAATGGCTCCGAATAGTTTGTTTGAGAAATATTTTTTTACAAAATAAATATTAACACAATAAGTGTATAAAATTGTTATGAACGAGATATTTTAGTTAGATGACCAAGTTTTGAAAAACAAAACTAAGTAAATTCTAAATCAGCACGTAATCAGAAGGGGATGAGAGGAAGATTAAACATGCAAGTACACATTTATTTTAACGTAGTAAAACCCTACCAAATTGGAAAAACATCCACGGAGGTCTCTACACCTCAAAAACAAAAATCCACTAAAAACGAGTTAATTGGTTACAAACCATTGACAAACTAAATATACAATCAAACCTATTCTAAGTCAAGAATTTATACCAGCTCCATTAGGTAATTTTGACTTCTCTAAAGGCTCTAAAGTCGTTCTTGTATTTCTCCCAGCTTTGTACCTCCTCCTCCTTTTATCTTTACGTCGACTCTAAAGTCAAAAATTTCTCCGCCAACACTATTTTATTTAGTGTTGTAGTGTGAAAGTGTATTGTGGTGATGTGCCTAACACATGCATGAATACAGACGAACTTATACAGACAAATAATCCTACAAATTATAGATTTTGTCTAAGATCAGTTTAGGATTCTAAATCTCAGTTTGTTGAAAACTTAAACTTCTCATTTCTTGACAGATCGAGTGACAACCTTGCTATTCAAAAGTGCCAAGGTCCTATACACTTTTCTTTTATTTATTTACACTTCTATTACACAAAATGTGAAATACGAACTTGAAAGTGTAAACGTTTCAAGATCTTTAAAAGTTTTAAATTCTATTTTTCTCAAAACTTGAAATATAATGAGAATTTGTTGGTAACAAGTTTGAAAAGAACTTTTGAGTATACAAATACCAACAAATAAAGATTTCTTGAAAAAGAAATCAACCTACGCGGATCTAAGTGAGTTATATCATAACAAAAGTCAGATCTATGTTTTCTATGAAACAAAAAACAAGATCCAACTACATGACAAGTTGGAAAAGAGACTTAAGGCTAGAGAGGAATGAATCTTCAAACATGAACAACTCTCAAACTCTCAAAGGAATTTTTCTAAGAAAATATTTCCAGAGTTTGACTTGATTTTGCAATATCTCTCTCTTTTTCTCTCTCTTTCTCTCGATCTCAAACTCATCAAAAATCCAAAACGTTAACCCCATAGCCTCTATTTATACTAAACGATGGAAGGGTCTAGAAACTCTACTCAAAACAAGAACTGATATTAACTCTAGCCAAACGAAATAAATTCAAGGGTTATAAATGCACCGCACTTAAACTCTCTCTTATTGGTCCAACTGATAAAGACAAGGATTGAGTTAAACAACGTGAAGACCATTAATTAGATTAATCCAACGACTGATAAGGGTTCTGAATTATATGAGAGGCAACAAACACAATCTTGACCGTTGTAAGGCAAACATGTGTAGGGCTCAGATGATAACTAAAATGCGTGTTTTTGTTGTTATTAAAAATCCAATTTTCTACCCCATAAGTTCTTGTCGCTTTCGGATTCTACCCAACCAACTTTTTAAGAATAAAATGATATTAGAAATTAGCCCAAAACATTTTAAAACCATATTTAAATGTTTTATAAATTCCTAAAAATTGTTTAAAGATTCCAAAATTGTTAGAAAATTATTTTAATGGGAATTAATACTCACACACTTAAAAGGATATGAATGCAACGTAGAATATGCAGTCCTAGGTGCAGTGGTTGTATACTACCTTTGAGACTATTAGAGAAATTTTAATGTAGTGTCTGAAGCTCTTTGGTAAACTAGGATATGACTCTAATTTTGTCACTATTTCCAAACTAGACAAGCGCCTATATAATGTAGACTAAAATGTGTCAAAGATATAGGGTGCTTCAATATCGACGTCACCACGTCACTTTCGAAAGGAACCTTGAACCTATAGCTCCCATACCACGAGTTACACGTAGTCAACCTGATACGACCTGAGCATTAGGTGTGAGGTGTAATGAAACAGCCTATATAATGTTCCTAGTCCAACTTCATTTTTTAATTAGCGTTTCACCTTTTTAGCATGCGAATCCAATTTCAAGTCAAACTATATGAGGGACTAGTAGGAAGTACCCCCGGATTCCAATCATACAGATCTACTAACGTAAAATTAAATAAAATATTACTTATATAACGCTCTCAAAATACGAACTCGTACCCAAACTTTCGTAACAAACATGAGGGTGTGAGCCAATGCCCAGTGGGAATATACAAATATAGTATATAAACAAACGGCAGAAAGAAGACTCTAACACGTCATACCTACCTCCACATCCAACTACCTTGTATATATATATATATATATATATAATGTATGAAACCGTTTTATTTTCGAAAGCGTTATTTTATCCCGATTATTTTACCTTAATCTCATAAAGACTTATTCTTTCTTAACTTGATATTCAACCCTCTATTTAATGCACATGTTTAAATGCATGAAACCACTACACTTTGTTTAATGTAAATCATTTCTTTATCGAAATTACCCTTTTCCTTTTAAAACAATACACTTTAGTGTTTTCATTTGAAAATCACCCTTTCAACACACACGAACACCTTATTAGAAAATACTTATTTAACCTTTGAAAACCTTTCACAACACACTCTTGTGTTAATTATAGTAATATTCCTTATGAGGTTGCTCAACTTATCCATTTAACCATCATACTTCATCGTTTCCTTACTTTATGGACACTAATCAATTTACAAATTTCTTATCCACTTTAATCTTTACCGGATATTTATTAATTTATTCAAGTTAGGTTGTCTTAACATAATTGCACCACACAACCCATTTCTTGACATGTTCCTTATTTCTATATCTTTTCGCTGATCATTTCAATAAGTGACCTACTTTAATGACATCCACACCGCCGGCGACGCCACCTTATACTCTGGCCAGTGATTTTGGGTCTTTCACCTCATGGCTCCAGGCCTTCCTTAATTACCCCGATGTCATTTGAGTTCCTTTTATGTGTTTTAATATTTAAAAATGTCCACATTATTTGTTATTTCCATTTTTACCCGGCCGAAGCCAAATCGAGAGTTTCACAACAACTCATGTTACACATTGAAATTATCATTTCATGTCCTTTATGTTTTAACGTTGATTTTATTCCAAAGATTATATTCATTTAGGATCAATTTGTGTTTATTTCATAACAATATTCCAATTTAAGTAAAATTATCATTTTATCCATTTGTTTCTAAACTTGTCATTTTTCTCCATTTCACAAGTGTTAATTTCCCAAAACACTTTTTAGTTAACCATACTACTTTTTAAGTGCTTTCTACACTTTAACACCTTTTTAACATCTAGAGTATCGTTCTTCTCAAGTCAAAAACTATTTTATTCAATTATTTTTTTTCATATTCATAAGTATTAATCTTTCAAACATTAATAAGTTACACGTACCAACTTCCCAATGTTTAACCATCAACACTTATCCAACACATTTACAAACTATATTTTCAATTTAGACATTTATTTACTTTCTTTATTCAAGAAATCTAATAACTCTTAAAGACTACTTTTATAAGAAAATACCATTGTCGTTCTATTAATGCATGTTATCTTGCAACCGTATATTCATGACACCTTTAACCCCTTTTTCACACACTTTGAAGACTAGAAAATCTATCTTTCTTATTTCTTAATTAAACTAAACAAAACAAAACCTCCTTTAAAATTGACCACATATTCATTACTAAGATACTACAAGTGTATTTACATGAGAAAATGGATTTTAAATCCTAAAATTCTATTAAATGGTTCAAACATACATTTCATTCTAAAAATTCGTAATACTTTCAAAATGCACTTTCAAGTCATAAAAGATATTTTACTTCTTCAAACTCAACAATTGTTCATCTTTTATGAACTTTACATTTTTGCAAGAAACTTTGAAACATTATTTCACTAATGTTTCAGCAAAATCAATCATCATTTTCCAACATTTTATTTCATAAAAAGTTTAACATAGACTTTCTACAAAATAAACCATTTTCACAAAAATCCCAATCTTTATTTCCAGAAACTTTGAAATATTTACTCATCGTTTTTTTTAGTAAAATAACATTTTGCAACATTTTTGTTCCATAATAATGTTTATTATTTACTACACATGATTTTCATTATTTAATCAAATGCACCCTACTCATGTAATCTAACAACAAGACTACAAATATATAAAATAGAGTCTTAATACTAAGAGTAAAATTTTCCTCCTAAAATGAAGCTCTAGTAATGGAAGGCATGGAGGATCTAAAAAGATGGAAACCTCCCACCTCCTAAGGTGGCCTTAGAGAGGTCTCCTAGATTCAGCAAAGCTTGTCTCTATAAAAGCTCCATCAAAACCCTTTTCAAGCTTTATAAATCATCCATCTTCATCTTCTCCAAAAACCCCGAACAACACCTCAAAAATTCATAGCTCGCCGCATCCATAGAGGAAATAGGTATATGAATATATAATAAATATAGGGATATAAGGTGGTTGATGGTGATAACATGGTGGTTTGTGGTGGTGGGAGAGTTTAAAGAGGTTAAATCGGTGGAGGAAGACTGACCTTTTCACTCTCTCTCTCCCTCTCTCTTCTTCCAACTCCCATAATATAAATGAGCCCCAATGACCCTTATAAAACCCTTAAAAAACATCCAAAATCCTGTTTTGCCCAATCTGAGCTTATCAGAGCTTGACAACTCACCAAATGAATGGACAAAAATATGACAACACACAAGGTCAATCAGATTAAAATATTTCCGAGGCACGTTGTTCGAATGACATGTCCATATCGTTTAATACATTACTTCGCACAACCTTTATGTGACCTGGGACTGTAAGGCAGTGAGATCTCGCTTGAAGTTCATTTGAACCCTTCTTTAAGAGACCTTCGCGCGACAAGGGATCTCAATTCTAACGACACCTTATGTCGTTTGAATTACCCTTTCTTCCCTTTCTTTCAATTTTGACCAATAACTTCCAATAGTTATCATCAAACGTCACTTCATTACAATTTATAAAAAATTTAAATCAAATATTAGGGCAGGGTATTACAAATGAGTTTGAGAAGCTTGTCTGATATAGGTGGGTCAACTTGTCTTTGGGAATTAAGTTGTGAAACTTATCATCCACGAGTTTTGATCTAACATCAAGCTCCAATTCAATTGATTAACGAATTTATCATCATGTCATCCTGCCTAAATGATGAATCTGTTGTCTTGTCATCCTACCTATGATAGACATTTTATGCAAACTTGGTTCTCGGTTGTAGAGAACAAACTGACCATCTCTTAAATGTCTCTCCACCTGAATCATAAATGAAATATATTCAATGTGAACATAAAATAAATCAAATCAATTATAGAATAATACTTAACTCAATTTTCTTCTCATCGAAAGTTGATAGTTGATTCCATTCCTTAAAAGATCTCTCATTTTCATTCTACTTTTATCCCATTATTTACCCAGACATGGACTCATCTGCATTTTAGATTTCATGAATAGAAGTTACTTCTTCTTCTTTTCCAGGATTTTCACCAGCCACTTGTGTAGCCAACTAAAGATTGAGTTGACACTCTTGGTTGCTTTTTTTGAACCCTTATCAGCACAATCTACATCAATATTGGACAATAGATCTTATGTATGAAAATAATTTTCATGTTCATTCATCTTCTCTTCTTTAAAAAAAAGGAACATATTTTTTCTTTTACAAACTCCAGTTGTCCGTACAGGTACGCCCTGGACTTTACTGATCTACAGGCATGAAGATAAGAACCATGAGTAGTTTTCTTCTGCCAATTTCGGTTGAGCATTAAACTATTATTTTTCTTTATTTAACCATAAAAATTTAATAAACATTTAATCAAATTCTATCTGATTTTTTCAAAGCTACATTTTGCAGGAATATTCATCCAACTCAGTTTAGTAGGAGATGTGCCTTAAATTAGGGAGAAAATTGAACGACACGTTAGGTCGATTATTAGAACTTTAACAGTGGAGAGATCAATATTTGGTGGGACAATTGGATAGGTAAAGGGGCTTTATTAGCTAAAATGGCTCGACCTTCTTCCACGGCTGCAATTAAATAAATGGAGAATTTAAAATAGAGCCCATAGCCCAATATTTACCCCTTAAACTATGCAAATTCCCTTCTCCATTTAAAAGTTTATTTATTTGACTCGGTAGTAAGCCGTTTAGGATATATATTTTGGTTTCCTTTTCACTGTAACTTCAGCATATGAGTTGATTCAAGGGAAATAGTGATATCCATGAATGATAGGATTTTGTGGCATAAAATTTATCCCTCAATATTTTGAAACTCCATATATGATCATACACAAAATTTTGGATTTAAGTTATAAAAATGAAGTAAAATGTCCATGGAGTATATATTATGAGGTAAATAAATCAGATTCGATATATCAGTAAGAGGGAGTGGTGTTTTCTCATTGCTATAGAAAAGGAAATACCCTGTAGATGCTCTTTCAAATGTTGGGGTGTGCTCTATAGGTATGCAATTTTAGATACTATCCAGGTGTTCCACGTCATATAAGAGGCTTACTTAAGATGACTAAGCAGTATTAGATTATATCGCATCTAATAATGTGCCCATTTTTCCATTAATAATATGCTCATGTTATTGACAAAAAATAACATTGATACATGCCCCTATTCCATCTAGTTATTGCACTACAAACTCTTATTTTTTAATTATGTTGGACCGTTTACATATAATTATGCGTATCAACTAATTTTATCAGTGATCTTGTTTGAGGTTACAATGTATGCAACCCAAACCAATTCAATAAATATGAATAGGAAGCATTTGAAAGTCATAAAAGCATCCTCAAGAAAAGTGTCATAATTCATAAATAATGGTTTGGTGAAAGGAAACAAATAAGTATTGCACAATTAGAGTTCTTATATTTACCACTTATTTAGTTGTGGCATATCAAAATATAAACAAACATTTGTTCAGATTAAACTGTCATAATGACTCTCTAATTTTCATCACACCAGATACCAGTAATACTAAATGTGAATTATAAGGCTTAAACACAAGGCTTATTAGGCCATATTCTAGGGAATAGTAAAACACGCCACTACTAACCTACCTTAACAACTAGGGCAAAAAGTTATCACAAGATTCTTACATCAATACATAAAGATTTATTTCCTTACTGTAGGAGATCCTTCATAAAACATTTTTCTATTATTGAATGAATCATCAACGTGTAACTACTTATACAAACATCTTCCTCATATTTTCTAGAAACGTCTTCTTGATAAATTTCCATTAGAAACCACAGATTTCATTGAAGGTTTCATTACAGTGATTTGAAAAGGAAACATAAAAATATGAGAATTACCAGTTATTATACCCTAGCCTTCCTATATGTAGCTATAATTTCTTCACGCGTTCTAAGCCTAGGCTTTGCATCAGATCCATCACCACTAAATAATTTCACTCTTTCAGTTCTCTTATCTTCAAGATAAATAAATATTTTTTATTTGTTACATAATAAACTAAATTAAAACAAAATAAAAAAAATCTTTTACACATCTCATATGATTGAAAAGTCTTATTATGTACCTTTCTCAATAATGTGTCCTTTATGGGATGAAGTAGATGCCACGAGAACAAGCCGATCATTCTCAATGTCATATGTATCAAAATAATTGCATGCACTATAAGGCACAGACATAGACAGGTGAGAGTAATCTATAAACATAGATAGACAATACATATACTAAGATTGAGGGCTTTTTGGTCATCTGTAGTGGTTAGAGATAGGTCTGGAAATGGATTATTTGAAAAGATTCCCTCTAAATTACTACAATTCAATTTAGAAACAAGAAGATTCATTGTACTATTAATATTCCCCGCTTTAAATCCTTTTAACAATACCCTTAAGAATTCTGGGGACATAACTTTGTAGCTCTAGATATAAGAAACAAAAGCACAATGAATTAAAATGTGTATTTAGCATTAACAGATAACCGAAAATACCAACAAAATTGGTGATTAAAGACTTGATGTAGAGAGTTTGTAGTGAAGCATACTATAAAAACATGCATAAGATGAATTGGTTGTTTTAATATTATGGGTAGTTAATATATAACAATAACTATGAATCTAATTATGTATAAAGTTGGACTCAATTGTTATTACTATTTTTCCTATATAAAACTTAGCTTCATCTCTAGTAATGTATCATTCTGCATCAGTAAATTCATCGTATCTCCGCTAGGTAGATATTCCATAATGAGATATAATATACACTTCATTTTGTAAGGAACAATCAAGTTTAACAATGCAATTGTTATCAACCTCGGTGTGACACCCCGACTAATTAAATATCGGGTATCTACCCCTTTATTAAATTAATTCAAAATGCCAAGTTGGTTCAGTTAATAGCATCACTGTCGAAAACATTTTAAAAATTACTAACCACCTAGTATTTAAAAAGTAAGTGCCAAATTTTAAGTTAAGTCTAATTAACATGCAATAAAAGAATAATGGAAGGACAACATAATCCATTCACCATAATGAAATAATGAATAACCAACAATTAATAATAATAAGTCCAGAGGAAAAACTCCTCACAACAGTCCCACAACTGAAGAAAAATACTACAAGTCTGAATCCTGAATAATTACATGCCAAAGGTCCGAATAACTGAAATAAATGAAATATCTCTAAAAGAAATGGGCGACATGCCCTACAACTGATAACTGATGAATATTGAGTCAAGATAGATGAAGCGTCTACAAGCAAAGTCCTGTAACTTCCACAAACAGCTACAGCTCGTCACCTGAATGAGAATCCTAAGCATGGTGTCCTTGTGGTTGGGCACCTAAAATGGTTTTTACAAAAATAGATTTGAAAGCAAATGGGTCAGAGCCCGAAAGTGTAAAAAATTTTGAAAACAGCAAGTGTTTTAATAACATTAAAACATTAAATGCAAAATACATGTTAGGACGTGCACTCACATGAAATTCTCACCTCTTGACTACATGTGCACTCCTAACGTACATTATCCATCTAAATGACACATATATCTAACCAAAACGTAATAAGTTCTACCTCTTACTACTCGATTCCCATATTACATTCTAACGTTATCAAATAAATAGAGGGCTTTACTTAAACTCAGATTCTCAATATGTAATACATTTCACTATCGGTTAACCCGTTAGGTTCTCTCAAAACAATACCATAATTTTATTCACAATATTAACATGAAAGTTCCTATTCATTAAGTGTATATTATTCGCATCATAAATATACAATACAAGCACCCCGAGACTAAGCTGCGGTGCACACATACTCTGCTATCCATCCCGGTACATCACGTACATAAGGATCACGCATTCCGAATCTCTCAGGAATCGTTCAGATAACAACATCACAAATAATGGAGGCGAACACAGTCACATCACATGGGTCACGCACATACCTGCGCTCCCACGATCAGCAGACTTATTAACATCCCAATAAGTCCTTCTCTGACCTATGTTCATCGAGGTAACCAGTCTAAATCCAGGCAACACAAGGATTAGAGGGCCCTAAGCGAACGCAAACCTCCCGTGATAGCAAGTATGGTAGGTATGTCATACACATAAAATCAATACATATACTAAGTATGCACACGTCTTAGTAATCACCATAATATATTGGTACATATCTCTTCCCGTACTGACATATAATACTACACCATTTATATGTTCCCGGTTAATATAATTAATTAGGCCGTCAATAGCTCACATCGTAATAGACACTCACGTCCTACTTCATATTCTCCCTTAGGTTCAAACTACACTTCTAGGTTTGACTCCTCATTATATCCCAAACATCCAAATATATCAATTACTCACCAAGGAAAGGCTATCCCTACCTATACACAAGGTTACGGGGCACTCGGGATCAAAACAGGCTAAAAAAACTAAACTGTCAACTCTTTCAAAGTCTCGTTCGAACGAGGCTGTTCGAACGAGACTTCGTTCGAACGAACTGAGTCTTCTAACGAGATCTCGTTCGAACGAAGTGGGCTTTCTAACGAGATCTCGTTCGAACGATCTCATCGAACGAACTTCACCCTCTTTAGAAGTCAATGGTCAACTCGTTAGAAGCTCGTTCGAACGAGGTCGTTCGAACGACCTGGGTAGGTCTTCTAACGAGCAACCAGATTCGAGCCCAGATTTCTTACTTTCGTTTTCCCCATCTCTCTACACCTCAAATCTCATCCAAACATTACTCCAACGATTGCTTAAGGTTCCTAATCGTCCCTAAACATCCTTAGGTCACATATTAACATGTTTGGGGGTGTTAATTCATCCTAACATCATTCAAATATCAAATCTCTACATATTTTTCCCCAATTTCAAACACATGAACCCTAGAATTTATAAATCATCTAGAAGTCTAATTAAATCCGTTTTTGGTTTCATACTAATTGTAATGTCATCAGAATAATCATCAACTAAAAATCTACATGCAATTTCCTCATCAAGAATGTAATTTCTATTTCCAATTTAATGGGTTTTTCATTAACTCCCAAGAACAAATCAGATTTTTATCAATTCCTACACATGGAAGAAACATTCTCTATAAAAATGAAATTAAATCACTTGCCTTATTAAAATCTCTAATTTTGATGACGAATTGATGGATGGTTCTCTCTCTCTGCAGAGTTCTCCTTCAATCTCTCTCTCCCTACAAGCTTTCTTCTCCAAAATCAATGGTGGCTAGGGTTTGTGGTTTAGGAACTCTTTTGGAATAACTTTCAATAACCTCCGTAGCCTATATGGTTATTAGTAGGCATAGTGGGTTATTGACAAATCAGATATTAATTCCCAATTTTCGTAGGTTATAATTCCCCAAAATTCAAAATTACCAAACTACCCTTATACGTTGTCGGTATGGCCTAAAAATGCCCCGGGACCCAAACCAAACCCCCGGCTAGTGTTTTCTGACTATTTTGACCCTTTCGAACGCGTTAGCGCACTCAAAACGACCATACGGTTTATGGAAATAAAATTCACTTTTTTTTTATCATAATTATATACCATGACACGACTATCACACGCGTCTCAACAAAATTTCCAAATTGCCGTATTTTAATCTCACGACAAATTTCATAATTCAAAATTCATATATAGTCATATATGCACATATAATCAAATACCAACTCTCATCTCGCTAGTATTTTTAATCCGGATTAATTTCCAATTAATACGCATTTAATTTAATTAATCCCATAAAATAAATATCCCAAAAATACGGGGTATTACATACTTCCCCTCTAATAACTGAATTTCGTCCCGAAATTCGGAACTAGAAAGTACCTGGTAAGAACAACTCTGGATAACGTTTGCGCATCTCATCCTCGCGCTCCCATGTGGACTCCTTGACATTATGATGCTGCCACTGAACACGCACTAACGGAACTATCTTTGACCGCAGTTTTCGCTCACTTCGGTCCAGAATAGCAATCGGCCCCTCCTCATAGGAGCTATCCGGCTGGAGATCGATGTCCTCCAAAGCAATATGAGAATGAGCTAAATCGTCTCTAAGATATTTCCTTAGCGAGGAAATATGAAATACATCGTGAATCCGATGCAAATGCTCCGGTAACCCGAGTCTATACGCAACCGGTCCAATTCGCTCAATAATAGGAAATGGTCCCACATATCTCGGTGCCAACTTCCCTTTCTTCCCGAAACGCATAATCCCCTTCATAGGAGATACTCTGAGCAAAACCTGGTCCCCCACTTGGAACTCTCTGAAGAACCTCTTCGCATCAGCATAGCTCTTCTGCCGATCCTGAGCTACCCGAATGCGACTCCGAATCAATTCTATCCTCGCCGAAGTATCCTGAATCACTTCCGGCCCAAGTAGTTTGTTGTCCCCCACCTCCAACCAACATGTTGGGGAACGACAAGGTCTACCGTACAACGCCTCAAATGGAGCCATGCCAATGGTGAACTGGTAGGAGTTGTTGTAAGCAAACTCCGCCAGTGGAAGATACTGCTCCCAACTACACCCAAAATCAATGATACTCATACGTAGCATGTCCTCCAACATCTGGTTTGTACGCTCCGTTTGCCCATCAGTCTGCGGGTGATACGCCGTACTCAATCGTAGTTCCGTGCCCATGGCCTCCTGAAAACTCTCCCAAAACCGTGAAACAAATATCTTGTCTCGGTCAGACACGATATTTAAGGGCACATCATGAAGTCTCACTATCTCTGAAATAAAGAGCTGGGCATACTGTCCCGTAGTGTAGTCTGTCCTTACGGGTAGAAAATGAGCGACTTTGGTCAACCTGTCCACAATTACCCAAATGGAGTCGTGACCTCTCTGTAACGTAGGCAACCCCGTGATAAAGTCCATGGATATGCTCTCCCACATCCACATCGGGACCTCCAACGGCTGTAGCAGTCCTGCCGATCTCTGATGATCCACTTTTACTAGATGACAAGTGGCACATTTCGAGACAAACTCGACAATATCTCTCTTCATCCCGCTCTACCAATACTTTTGTCTCATGTCTTGGTACATTTTGTTCCCACCGGGATGTACCGCGAACCGTGAGCCGTGCGACTCTGCCATCACCTCGTGCCGCAATTCCTCCCCTTCCGGAACTACCAATCTCCCATTGAAGCGTAATCCCCCGTCTGAGCTAACGGTATAGGAATCAACTCCCTCTGCTAATAATCGAACTATCTGCTCCTGACAGAACGAGTCATTTGCCTGTGCCCTTACTACCTTCGTGACAATCTGAGGTGTAATGGTCATCACAGACATGAACGATCAGGCCACTGCATCCTAGTGTCCCAATTCCTTCCACTTGGCCTTCCACACCTCTGCCACTTCATCTGCTGGCCTACGGCTCAACGCGTCTTCCACCACGTTAGCCTTCCCCGGGTGATACTGGATATCAAACTGATAGTCCTTCACAAACTCAAGCCACCTTCGCTTCCGCATATTCAACTCCTTCTGTGTGAATAGGTACTGTAGGGACTTGTGGTCTGTGAACAACCGAAACTTCTCCCCCAAAAGATAATGTCTCCATATACGTAGAGCAAATACAACTTCCGCCAACTCCAAATCATGAGTGGGGTAATTCTTGTCGTGAGGCTTTAGCTTACGGGACGCATAAGCAATGGCCTGACTCTCCTGATGCAATACACCTCCAAGTCCTTGCAGGGACGCATTGGTGTAAACTAAATACTCAACTCCCGATCTCGGCAATGCTAACACAGGTGCTGAGGTCAACTTATCCTTCAACTCATCGAATGCCAACTGACAGGCATCACTCCAGATGAACGGTACACCTTTACGAGTCAGATGTGTCAAAGGACCTTCTATCTTCGAAAATCCCCGAATGAACCTCCTGTAGTATCCTGCTAATCCCAAGAAACTACGAATCTCTGTCGGTGTCGTGGGCTATCCCCACTACCTCACCGCGGATACTTTCCCCGGATCAACAGATATCCCCCGATCGAAAATAATATGTCCCAAAAACTGGACCTCCTTCAGCTAAAACTCGCATTTCTCATACTTTGCATACAACTCATTCTGACGTAGTGTCTGCAAAACTTGCCTCAAATGCTCGGCGTGCTCCTCCTCTGTCTGGGAGTAAACCAGAATATCATCGATGAAGACAATGACAAACTGATCTAGGAAATCCCTGAACACTCTATTCATCAAGTCCATAAACACTGCTGGAGCGTTGGTCAAACCAAAAGGCATAACCCGAAACTCGTAAGAACCATATCTCGACATGAACGCAGTTTTCGAGACATCCTCCTCCCTGATACGCAACTGATGGTATCCCGATCTCAAATCAATCTTCGAGAAGAAATAAGCTCCTCTCAACTGGTCGAATAAGTCATCGATTCGAGGCAACGGATACTTATTCCGTATCGTGACCTTATTCAACTCTCGGTAGTCCACACACAATCTCAGTGAACCATCTTTCTTCTTCACGAACAACACAGGGGCACCCCACGGTGAAGTACTCCTCCGTATAAACCCCTGACCCAACAACTACTCAATCTGATCCCGTAACTCCCTCATCTCAGCTGGAGCCAGACGGTACGGTGCGCGTGCTATAGGTCTCGTATCTGGCAATAAGTCTATAACAAAGTCTATCTCTCGACTGGGGGGTAGGCCTGGTATCTCCTAAAACACATCAAAATACTCCCTGACAACTGGGATCGAATCTAAAGGAATCACAACCTCCTTAGAGGTATCCTCCTCTATGTAATACAAATGAGCTGTCGAGCCTCCCTCTGGGCGAGGCATCGCCACTACAAACATCTCTTGCCCCGGAATGGTAAAAACAATGCTCCTACCGAAGCAATCAATCATGGCTCTATAATCAGCGAGCCAATCCATACTGATAATCACATCGTGAACATGCATATCTAATACTAACATATCTGCAGGTAATACCAGACTACCAATCTCTACCCCCACTCCTCGGCATATAAAGAAAATAAGTGACCCACTCCCCAATGGTGACTCTACACACGTCACTGTGCTCTCTGCCGTAGCTAACAACCCTAAGGCTTTCGCAAAATGTGTAGCTATAAAGCAATGTGTTTCCCCCGTATCAAACAAAACCCGACCCATAGTACCATGGATAGGAAACATACCCTCAATCGCGGGTGGTGCCTGCGGAGCTGCTGCCTGGTGGACGTTATAGACACGTCCATACTGTAACTGTCCCTGCTGCACAGGAACTGCTGGAATGGCTGGAAGAGCTGGCACCTGGGCTGGAGCTGGGAGGGCTGGTGGAAAAAGTGACCTGTGTGGCTCATGTCGAGCACCCTGCTGCTGCTGCGGGGCCCTGCCCCTATCAGGATAGTCCTGGCGTTTATGGCCAGTCTTTCCACAAACGAAACACTTCCCCGGGAAGTTTCCCCCTCTCTGTCCCTGCTTCCCCCGGCCCTGGTGGCCGTTACCATTCCTCCACTGGCCCTGCTGAAACTGATGTTGACCATTCTGACCCTGCTGGTGCTGATGGCCGTTCGGACCCTAATGGCCCTGTCGGAAACCTCCCTGTCTGTGCCTGAAATTTCCTGACCTGAACCTCTTGTGATCCCCCTGCTGGGTACCCTGATCACCCTGCCTCTGCCCCTGAACTGATTGTTCCCCACTGGCACCATTTCCTCCAGTCCTGCCCTGATGGCTAGACTCTCTCGATCGCTTTCCCTCAGCCATGTGAAAGCGGTGATCCTGGCAATGGAGCAATGCAGCGTTAACCACATCAGAATAAGTGGCTAACGAGAGGTTCCCTAACAAGTGCTAACAAATCCTCCATGTCAACCCGTCTGTAAATTTCTGTATCTTCTTTTCCTCCGTCGGTATCTCATCCGGAACAATGTTCAGAAGATCAGTGAATTCGGCCTCATACTCGGCCACAGTCTTACCCTCCTGTCGAAGGCTCATCAACTTCTTCCTCATTTCCGTGTGAACAGCTGACGGAAAGTACTTGACGTCGAACCGCACCCAGAACTCCTGAATAGTGAGAGTATCCCTCTCCTCAACGGTGGTAATAGACTCCCACCACTGCAATGCAGACCCTACTAGCTTAAAGGTCGCTAGTATCTGCTTCTGGACATCTGTGCACTCATACATCCTCAGGTGTCGCTGGATGTCCTTCCTCCACTGACTCGAAACTACCACATCGGAGCTACCTGCGAACTCCGGAGGGTGTGCTTTCTGAAAATCATCACGTACACGTTCCCAAGCAGACGGGAATGCATGTGCCTGAACTGGCGCGGCTATCGGCGCCTGAGGTGGTGCCTGTTGAACTGCTGCCAGTGCGGCATTTACCGCCTGGGCCACAATGGCTACAACCTCGGCGGCATTCATCGTGCCCTGAGCTGGTGCGGGCTGTGGTTCTGGCGTCGCATCCCTGGGAACCCTTCGTGCACGTCGTGGAGGCATCTGAAATAAGAATGAAGTTTATAAGTTCGCAGTTATAAACTTAAAATAGCTGAAGAACGTAGCATATACAAAAGAATACAACAGTCCTAAAGTATAGGGCTCTACATCAAAGGAAGCTCAGCGGAAACATAATAATCCGTTCAGATCCTAAAGGACACTAGAACCTGGTGCTCTGATACCACCTGTGACACCCCGACTAATTAAATACCGGGTAGCTACTCCTTTATTAAATTAATTCAAAATGCCAAGTTGGTTCAGTTAATAGCATCACTGTCGAAAACATTTTAAAAATTACTAACCACCTAGTATTTAAAAAGTAAGCGCCAAATTTTAAGTTAAGTCTAATTAACATGCAATAAAAGAATAATGGAAGGACAACATAATCCATTCACCATAATGAAATAATGAATAACCAACAATTAATAATAATCAGTCCGAAGGAAAAACTCCTCACAACAGTCCCACAACTGAAGAAAAATACTACAAGTCTGAATCCTGAATAATTACATGCCAAAGGTCCGAATAACTGAAATAAATGAAATATCTCTAAAAGAAATCGGCGACATGCCCTACAACTGATAACTGATGAATATTGAGTCAAGATAGATGAAGCGTCTACAAGCAAAGTCCAGCTCGTCACCTGAATGAGAATACTAAGCATGGTGTCCTTGTGGCTGGGCACCTAAAATGGTTTTTACAAAAATAGATTTGAAAGCAAATGGGTCAGAGCCCGAAAGTGTAAAAAATTTCGAAAACAGCAAGTGTTTTAATAACATTAAAACATTAAATGCAAAATACATGTTAGGACGTGCACTCACATGAAATTCTCACCTATCGACTACATGTGCACTCCTAACGTACATTACCCATCTAAATGACACATATATCTAACCAAAACGTAATAAGTTCTACCTCTTACTACTCGATTCCCATATTACATTCTAACGTTATCAAATAAATAGAGGGCTTTACTTAAACTCAGATTCTCAATATGTAATACATTTCACTATCGGTTAACCCGTTAGGTTCTCTCAAAACAATACCATAATTTTATTCACAATATTAACATGAAAGTTCCCATTCATTAAGTGTATATTATTCGCATCATAAATATACAATACAAGCACCCCGAGACTAAGCTGCGGTGCACACATACTCTGCTATCCATCCCGGTACATCACGTACATAAGGATCACGCATTCCGAATCTCTCAGGAATCGTTCAGATAACAACATCACAAATAATGGAGGCGAACACAGTCACATCACATGGGTCACGCACATACCTGCGCTCCCACGATCAGCAGACTTATTAACATCCCAATAAGTCCTTCTCTGACCTATGTTCATCGAGGTAACCAGTCTAAATCCGGGCAACACAAGGATTAGAGGGCCCTAAGCGAACGCAAACCTCCCGTGATAGCAAGTATGGTAGGTATGTCATACACATAAAATCAATACATATACTAAGTATGCACACGTCTTAGTAATCAGCATAATATATTGGTACATATCTCTTCCCTTACTGACATATAATACTACACCATTTATATGTTCCCGGTTAATATAATTAATTAGGTCGTCAATAGCTCACATCGTAATAGACACTCACGTCCTACTTCATATTCTCCCTTAGGTTCAAACTACACTTCTAGGTTTGACTCCTCATTATATCCCAAACATCCAAATATATCAGTTACTCACCAAGGAAAGGCTATCTCTACCTATACACAAGGTTACGGGGCACTCGGGATCAAAACAGGCTAAAAAAACCTAAACTGTCAACTCGTTCGAAGTCTCGTTCGAACGAGGCTGTTCGAACGAGACTTCGTTCGAACGAACTGAGTCTTCTAACGAGATCTCGTTCGAACGAAGTGGGATTTCTAACGAGATCTCGTTCGAATGATCTCATCGAACGAACTTCACCCTCGTTAGAAGTCAATGGTCAACTCGTTAGAAGCTCGTTCGAACGAGGTCGTTCGAACGACCTGGGCATGTCTTCTAACGAGCGACCAGATTCGAGCCCAGATTTCTTACTTTCGTTTTTCCCATCTCTCTACACCTCAAATCTTATCCAAACATTACTCCAACGACTGCTTAAGGTTCCTAATCATCCCTAAACATCCTTAGGTCACATATTAACATGTTTGGGGGTGTTAATTCATCCTAACATCATTCAAATATCAAATCTCTACATATTTTTCCCCAATTTCAAACACATGAACCCTAGAATTTATAAATCATCTAGAAGTCTAATTAAATCCGTTTTTGGTTTCATACTAATTGTAATGTCATCAGAATAATCATCAACTACAAATCTACATGCAATTTCCTCATCAAGAATGTAATTTCTATTTCCAATTTAATGGGTTTTTCATTAACTCCTAAGAACAAATCAGATTTTTATCAATTCCTACACATGGAAGAAACATTCTCTATAAAAATGAAATTAAATCACTTGCCTTATTAAAATCTCTGATTTTGATGACGAACTGATGGATGGTTCTCTCTCTCTGCAGAGTTCTCCTTCAATCTCTCTCTCCCTACAAGCTTTCTTCTCCAAAATCAATGGTGGCTAGGGTTTGTGGTTTAGGAACTCTTTTGGAATAACTTTCAATAACCTCCGTAGCCTATATGGTTATTAGTGGGCTTAGTGGGTTATTGACAAATCAAATATTAATTCCCAATTTTCGTAGGTTATAATTCCCCAAAATTCAAAATTACCAAACTACCCTTATACTTTGCCGGTATGGCCTAAAAATGCCCCCGGACCCAAACCAAACCTCCGGCTAGTATTTTCTGACTATTTCGACCCTTCCGGACGCGTTGGCGCACTCAAAATGACCATACGGTTTATGGAAATAAAAATCACTTTTTTTATCATAATTATATACCATGACGCGACTGTCACACGCGTCTCAACAAAATTTCCAAATTGCCGTATTTCAATCTCACGACAAATTTCATAATTCAAAATTCATATATAGTCATATATGCACATATAATCAAATACCAACTCGCATCTCGCTAGTATTTTTAATCCGGATTAATTTCCAATTAATACGCATTTAATTTAATTAATCTCATAAAATAAATATCCCAAAAATACGGGGTATTACACTCGGCAAGTAGATTCCTTTCCTTTTTGACATGTTTCGCCTAAACAATTCAAGAAAAAAAAAGTTAAAATAAGCATAGCAAATAAAAACTTATAGATCAACAGAAAATAAGGTAGAAGGTTTGAAAAAATCTTCCATCCTCCTTTATCTAGGATTGGGACCGACAATGCAAAGTAAATATTTGCATTGGCGGAGTTAAAAAAAAATTTATACCATATGGGAAAAAGCAACTCAAGTAATCCAAAAATGCAAAACATAACGAACATGATAAAGTCCATAACAAATACTAGCATAATAAAGTCCACATCATAATAAAGTCCACGGTACAATCAAGTTCATAAAAAAATACTGACATAATAAAGTCCATATCATACTTAACACAAACATGATTTTAACAAGTCATTAACAAAAATCAAAAGAAAGAAGTAAATGAAAACGCCAACACGTGTAAGACTTGGATATACCATAACGAAGCAAATGAAAATGGATGTCTTCAAGCTCCAATAAGTTTCCATTTTCACATTGTATGCATTGGCATGAGAATAAGGATTCACCGCAACCATTATTCTTCACGAAATTAGTGAACGTAGCTACTCCGTTAATGTATTTTTCACTTCCTCTTTCACATACCTTCATCCACTCTTTATTAACTTCTGATAACATTCTATATATTCATATACGTTAGTAATATATATATATACTATTTAGTATCCAGGGGTCTGACAACAGGCAAATCAATAGTCGATATTTCACAATCTTTGATTAATGTTTAATGAAGTAGAGGGGTGATTACGAACAAATTTTCAAACAAACATGAGTAGTTTACAACTTAATAGTAACACACTCAAACAACCCCTATTTTGGAACAATTTTTGTTATCAACATATATAACTTGATCTTTAAATCTCAGAGAATATAATTTATAACCAAATGAAGTACAAATTAAATATTTTTATTGTTGAAATCAGAAACAATCTTCTATATATTCAAAAGATAACATAAACACAAAACAACATGTAATGCACTTGACCTTAAACCCAAACACGTTAAACCCCAACTCAGCATTACTTCTTATTTCTTTAAGTTTCAATACCTATGGATACACACACATGTATCTATAATTATAACAATTTCTATACACGTTCACACACTTCTTTTTTATTAAAACCTTCGATTTTAACATAGTCACACACATGTATCTACATTTTCAATATCTATGTGTGTGTGTGTGTGTGTGTGTGTGTGTGTGTAGCACCCAACGCATTCTGGTAAGAGAGGTCGCCAGTCGTTGCCGCCAAACAACGTCAGACATCACTAAATAAGTTATCATTCTTAGCATGTAACAAATATATGAGACATATAAAAAAAATCCACAAGATAATAATCAAATTGAACCAATAATTATAACCATTCATGCAATATTGAAATCCATCACCATGCTAATCTCCAAAATAAATCCAACTCCAAATAAATATAAACTCAAATAAAATGATCCAACTGTAAATATCTGACTGAAACCAAAAACGACCGTGGAACCGATTGACCCATTAAATTCACAATAAAAGTCTCATAATCAAAGCGGCGGAATAGAAAGTAATCATTAACTACTAAAGCATCTAAACTAAATCTGCAGCTGCATCTCCAATCACTCCTATGTATCTACTCCAGCGCTATATCTAAAATGTTAGTCAACGCAATGGATCAAAGCCTACCTCATGAATACTTGCTACTCTCCCCAATTAGGGTCCGTAAACCCAGACAATAGCATTATACATGATAAATATCACAATAGAGTATATTAGATTAACGAGATAAATATTAACATGCGAATAAAAATAACTATCACTATCTGCCCACATAACTAGGCCACCTTAATATTTAAGTCCAATTATCTTGTGACAATGTTCAACTAAATTTAATAATTTAATTTAATTAATTCTCCTCATTCTTTTATGCGACACCAGTATAGCCAGTTCACCCTTTCTCGGGTCCTGTACATATTGCTGGCACGCCCAAGGTTTCACACCACACATAATCCCCTCACTATAGACAGTTCGCCCATATTTTGTCAGCCTTGCACATATTGGTGAGGTTCCACACATGACACACTATAGTCAGTTCGCTCGTATTCTGTTAGCCCTGTTTATATTGGTGATGCTAACACATACCCACGTCGCTATAGTCAGTTCGCCCCTTAGTGTTAGCCCTGCACATATTGACGACGTCAACCCGTTTTAATACCCCTTTATTATCTTAGGTATTAATTCTTCTTTTCTCAATTTCTCATTATCTTATATTAGCCTCATCCTATTATAGAGCATAAATCCTCAAATCTACCACTAGTCACATACTTAGAGGTCTCCATTACGTCCTACCATATCATAGAGTATGAATTTCTACCTATAATTTTCTTTTAGTCTCGTGCCAAGACAATTGAATCGATGGAATGACAAAAAAATTAGCCCCATTCTGGAATCTCTTATCCGTAAAAATTTACACTAACTAGTCCCATACGTAGAAAGTGTTAACCACAACTAAGACATTCTTATTAATCCCAGACCTAGCAAGCATCCCTAAAATTAAGGTGAGAGCATAATTACTCGAAAATCCTGTCGTCCCCACGGTGTCTAATATTATTAAAATAATAAATTCCATGAGACATTTTATCACAATTCTACCAATTTCTCATAAGATCACAAGTAAATCTAATTTCATCCATTCAATCAATTTTTGTAATTAAACAACTTATTTTATGCAACTAATATAATTTTAACATCATGTAAGTTTATGTTGCACACAACAAAATTTCTCTTTAATTACACTTACGTAATTTAATGTGATTTTACATATCCATTTTGAATTAAATAATGCTACTATGATTTCTACATACAAATCTACATGCATATTCACAAAAATTCAACCTCTACCCTAGGCACACAAAGGTTATAAGTCTTAATTCATATAAAGATTTTTCATAAAAACAGTCCCAATAAAGATTTCACGTTCTCGAATTAAAATTTCTACTTTATTTTAAGGAAAAAAACATGTAATTTATTATTGAGGCGATATTTTAATTGTATAATACTAAAGAGAAAGAATAAAAGTATTCATGTCTTAAAGAAAAGACGGTTGAAAATTTATAATTGAATGGTTGCGTTCCTCATGAAAAATAAATAAAGACTCATTCTTGAACGATCTTGAGAAAATACGGTTCACAACTTAGATTGAATGTTTATTTTATATGGGGTTAGGGTTTGTAGTTGAGAGAGAATGAAATTATGGGAGGCTACTGATTTTTTAGAAGGCTAAAATGTGTTTTAAAAGTCATAAACCCGTCACTTTATGTTTATATACCAAAAAGAATTTGAGTCCAAATCAAACACAAACACTAAAAGAAAATTACGGACGATCGGAGCGTTGGAATTGGCTGAAATTTTAATATGTTGTTGCTGAAGTCGAGATGAAATTCTCAAAAACATTCAACTCGATCGGACGTTCGAACATTTTTAATTATTTTTTTCCTTAGGTTAGATCCTCCCCCGATTTTTATACAAAAAGTTATAATTTTCAAATTTTAATCCTGACTTAAATTCTACCGAATACCTTATTTTTACATATAAATACCAACTTTTTTACGTACCAAAATTAAATAGTATCCAAAAATTATTTTTTTTTGAAAATTTTAATTTAACAAAGATTTTTACGGCGCAAAAATCATGGGGTGTTACAATATATATATATATATATATATATATATATATAGAGAGAGAGAGAGAGAGAGAGATGTTTTTGTTCAGATGGGTCTGTAGTAGTAGCGATTTCGATTTCAATAAAAAGGTGTAAGAAAATTTGGCAATCTGAACCTATTCCAACTTATGATAAATCCATTGCCCATCCCACCCTACATTCCTAAACAAAAATAAACAAACAAATTAATTGATTGTTGACAATTAACCCATTAACATTCTATACATATGAATGATCTATCAAAAACCCAAATATCATCCACACTGGTAGTTCTTAGTTCAGATTTAAACAAGTAATGCAAAAATTAATCTCAAATTAGAAATAAACCCAATCCTAAAATTAAAAATCGATTGAACAATCTAAAGTAAAATCGATTGAACAATCGATTAATATAAAAATATAAAATCGATTGAACCCAACAAACTTCAACCCAAGACCGAATCCTATTGGTATATCTTTTAACCCAAGACCTAAGACCACATCTCAACAACATTGGAACATAACAAATGAAAAGAAAATATAGATATATAAAATCGAAAGCTAATGTAAAAGTTTGCCTTCACGGTTATGGGGAAAATGATGTAAAATCGAAGTCTTTCTCACTGAATGAGAGAGGAAGGAGTACGAAGCTTTGGAGGTAAGTTTTGATTGGAACATTTGGAGGGAAGGTTTGGAGGGAGAAATTTAGTGAGGAAATTTTTACAATTTTTTTTTACTATGTAAACCTTTTAGGTTTTTTCACTTACAAACTATGTAACCATCACAAATTTTACAACGATTTTGAACACGTACAAACTTTGAAAGTGTCCAAAACCGTTGTAAATTTTGCAAGTGTTATAAACACTTACAAATCAAATAATCTATTAGTTGCAAAATAGTCATTATGGTGTAGTGAGAGCATGACAACCCAATAGATTTGTTACTTTTGAGTTTTGTCCCAGAATAGCCAATGGGGAGATTTGTAAGGAAAAATTTCACATTTAGCCAATTTGTATTATTTATTGACTTTATTCTATGTGGACAAAACTATTTGAGTCATAGGTTAGGATTTAAGTTCAGTTTGTCATTCAATCCTATAATGCACATTAAAGACCGTAGTTTCCAAGTTAAAGTGACAACAACATAGTTTTGTATTTTATGTCAAGTTTCATCTTCAACATTCATTGATCTCAAAAGGTATGAATGCATATTATGTTTGATTCCTAGTTACTTACATTTTGGGTATTTAGTTTTAAAATGTTTGTTGAGGCTATTATTCAAAAAAGATTTTAAAGAAAATAGTTTTATTTTTATAAGCCGAATGAACTTACTATTTTCATTCAAACAAGTTGTGCAATGTCGTTCGAATGACATTCTTTAAACGAGGTTTGAGCATGCTTAGAGCTAAATGTTTCGGCCTTGGATGAATGTTTTCATTCAAAGTTTGTTGTAAGCTCATTCTAACGAGTTTCACATTGTCATTCGAACGACATTGGGAACGCTCTAACAACAATGAGAAGATATTTATTGCACATAATTGATGTAAAATTGTACAACTATGGAAACACGTCACCAATTTGATTGTGGTCAAGGTTATATGTGTGGATGCTTTACGGAATTCAGAAAATAAACATGCTTAGATCATCTTTCTTTAATTTGTATATGGTTTAATCGTGGTTTGATGATTGAAAACTCAGATGATATAAACTAATAAAGATTTGGAAATTTTCAATGAACGCCAAAAATTTATAAATTCCAACATTTTGGAAAATCTTTCCAAGAAACCCTTTCCGTTCTCTTCTGGACGAGAATTGTGTCTATTGTAACGAGAATTGTGTCTATTGTTGTGCATGGGCGGATCTCTGTGTAACAGATGGTGGGCAATTTCAGAGTCACAGAAAAATTTGAAAGCATTATACCTTGTCCATCTTAATTTTTAGAGAAAATGTTGGTATTACACTTTGGCCACCTTGACTAAAAGTTCTGCATCCGGGCTGGTATGGAATACTCAAGTTTGCAAAATATATGAAGAAAACAAACCAAGAAGTGGATAATTCTGAAGCCTATCTTGCCATATGTCTATAATATAATACATTAACTGTGATACTTTTACGAGGGAGATTCACAAACTGAAAATATAAAGCACAAATTTACAGTCGATCATCCTTGAAAAAACACAAGAAAATACAATTCCTCACAGATAAACACATCCTTCTTCACCAGCAAAAAGTTTCAGATGAAAAAATCTGTATTAAAAATGTATCCTACTGGGCTGGGACTTCTCCATTCGCGTCTCCCCGTAGGGTTCATCGTTGTCCATCCGTTTGTTGTTCCTAAACGCGGCGCAAGCAACAACATAAGCAATTACGAGGATGATCAATACGACAATGTTGATCACAGAGACCTTTCTCCAGCTCTTCTTGAGGCTGGCTAAAACGCCGGCTTTGCAGGAGTCGCAGCCGTAGCACAGCTGCGTCTGATCATTGCTCCACCTGGAGCAGTCGAGATTGGCTGCCACTAATCCCCCACCAGCATCCCAGAAAGTTTCGTTCCTGTATACGTACCCGCACTCTGTAGGAGGCTTGCAACACCCAGACTGCAAAACCAATGAAATATTATTTGTTTTCCCCTTCTAATTTTACATAGCTTATCCAAGTGTCTTGAGATAAATTGGAAAAAAGTGAACATCTTCCCATGTTTTAGAAAAATGTGATGATCTTCCTCCTTTTCAACTATTTTTAAATTTTAAATCAGTTATAGGATTATTCTCATCCTATGAAAAAGCTTTAATATGTCATGTAATTGAAAATCACACACAAATAGCAGAGGTCGTTGTAATATCATGAGGGGGAGGGGGTATTAATCTAAATGTTAGGGGAGAGGGTTGTAATTTTTTAAAATGTCAGGGAGGGTGTGTAATAACAACCCTGCAAGTCACTAAAATTATATTAGGTGAAAAACAATAAACCATACCATACATAACTCGAGGTCAAACACAAAATAAAATATAGTAAACGGTCCCAACTATCCTTCCCAGTATCAATTTATAAAAGAAAATGAACATAAAAAATGAGGGAAAGAGAATATCCATCAGAGAAAGAGAATAAAATGAGGGGAAAATGAACATAAAAAATGACGAGAATAAAACGAATGAAAAATGAACATAAAAAGTGAAAAGGCTAGCTTTTGTACTTCATGAATTCCATAGAGAATAAAATGAAGAAAAACCAAAGGTGGAATCTACGTAAATATCCATCAATGGATCTCCCAAACTAAAAATTTCAAAAGAAATTGTACCTCTTAAAGTTTTCAACACTGTTACTTTTTGGTGGGGGTCGCCTTCTACCTGCGAGCATTTTTGGAAGAGAGGGGTTCTATTGTAGACAAAAAACGCATATGGGTTTTTTGAATCACAAATCTCATAGGAGAATGTCACTTAAAACATAGAATGACTTCAATTTGAAGATTTCATTTTGTTGCAAAATAAAAGGTTTAAAAATTACTGTTTTTAATTTGGAATTTGAGGAAGAAAATGAAGTAGGAAATTAGATGAAGTGAGAAGAAAAGGGCAGTTTTCGCCTAAAAAATAGTAGGGGTCAAGTCAAATTATACATTTAATGATTTTTTTTAGGGCTAAGCTATCCGCACTCCACCAAATTCTTGTGGCGCTCCAAAAAAATTTCAAATGACAAAACTAACCTTAGTGCTAATAAAAGGAAACCCTCCCATTTCCCATGTTCTCCAACACTAAGAAATAAGTAGTGTTAACAAATATTTTAAGCTGATAATATTATGAAATTTTATATAACTTTATATATATATATATATATATATATAAATGAATAAATAATTTTTTTTTTAACCAAATAAGAACATCGTCAAATTAAAATATAAAACTACATGAATTTATTTTTACTTAACACGAATACGATCTAAGTACAAGCGACACGACATAATATTTTTTATCAAATGCAAACACGACCCAGTAAACTTGGATACAACACGATTTTTTTATAACTTAACACGAACACAATCCAAATAAAAGAGACACGACATGACACAAAATATTATTTTAATTTATTTACAGAATCAGAAACACGATCGAACAAAAAAAATGATTTCGTATTGTGTGACATTTTAATTTGGTCCTGTTTCTATTTTTGTAAAATAAAGATTTCACAACACGGCCAAATTAAAATCATGTTGTGAAATCTTTTTTTTTTTTTACAAAAACAGAAACATGGCCAAATTAAAATGACACAATACGAAATCATTTTTTTCCCAAAAACGGCAAGTTAAAGCGACACAACATATTTATTTTTTTTGCTTAACAAACACTAACACGATTCGATGGGTGTATTGTTTATGTTTTACTTCGATCGTGTTTGTGTTTATGTTTGGTAAAAAAAATCGTGTTTGTATTTGGTAAAAAAAAATTATTTGTGTTTGGAGAAAAAATCCTGTAATGGCGGTTTGTGATGAATTTATAAAAATAAATTACTTTTCATAACTGTCCGTTATAATTTATTTTTACCAAACTGCCATTACAAGATTTTTTTTCCAAACACAAATAATATTTTTTTTACCAAACACAAACACGATCGAAGTAAAACATAAATACCACACCACATCGGATCGTGTTAGTGTTTGTTAAACAAAAAAAAATCATGTTGTGTCGCTTTAACATAATTTTAATTTGGCCGTGTTGTGAATTTTTTTTTTTACAAAAATAGAAGCACGACCAAATTAAAATATCACACAATACGAACTCATTTTTTTTGTTCGGTCGTGTTTCTGTTTTTGCAAATAAATTAAAATAGTATTTCGTGTCATGTCATGTCTCTTTTATTTGGATTGTGTTCGTGTTAAGTTAAAAAAAAAATTGTGTTGTATCCAATTTTCATTGGGTCGTGTTTGCATTTGATAAAAAAAATTATGTCGTGTCTCTTTTACTTGGATCATATTCATGTCAAGTAAAAACAAATTCATGTCGTTTCATATTTTAATTTTAATATATATATATATGTGTGTGTGTGTGTGTGTGTGTGTATACATTAAAATATAAAGTTAGATAAAGTTTCATAATATTATGAATTTAATAATATTAAAGCGACAATAACACGCCATTACATGATTATTTTTCCAAACACAAATAAAATTTTGCGTCGGGACGTATCGTGTCGTATTTATTTGGTTGTGTTTGTATTTTGTAAAAAAATCAAAATAAAATTTCGCGTCGTACCAAGTTGATTTTACTTGGACACAATGCAAGTAAAATCAACCTGTCACGAAATCTTATTTTATTTTTTTTATAAAAGCACAAACACAAACAAATTAAAATGTGACATAATAAGAAATCTTATTTAATTTTTTTACCAAAGACAAATACGGCCAAATAAAAGTGACACGACACGAAATTTTATTTTTTAATCAAAAACAAATAAGACCCAATTAAAATACGATAAAACACAAAACGTTTTTTAACATAATACGAACACGTTCCAAGTAAAGCGACACGATACAAAATCTTATTTTATTTTTCTTTTACCAAACATAAATACAATAGTGACACTAATTATGTGTACAGCTAATGTCACTATAGAACTAAAAATTATTTTTTTAAATGTGTTGGACTAAATCTTAAATAAAATATTTTTTAGAAAATAAACATTATTTAATTTCTTCTATAAATTTATTGGAATTAAAATTATTTAAAATATTAATTGCATCTCTCACAACTTTCTATCAATATCAAAATTAAGTATCAAGTCAACCCCATTTTTCTCTACTTAAATGCCACGGATCCATAAGCTAAAAATTCCTAACTTTGATATTATATAAAAAGGGGTATATTTGGTATTTGACAAACAACTTGGAGTGCCAACAGATTATTTGGAGCGGCAATAGCCGCCCCCTTTTTTTTATTTTAAAGGAACCATTTTTGAAGAGTTATGTCTAATTTTTTATTCCCGGGGGTATGTTTATATAGAACATTACTATATGCGTCAAGGGTCTGTCACCTTTATCAAGGATAATATCTCTAGTGGATATGAAAGACTTCATCGCCATTAAAAAAAAACAGATATAATTTTGATAAGACAGAACTAAGGTGTATTTTTTTTCCGAACATTCCGATTTTTCCGATATTTTCCGATTTTGGAACGTATATAAGGTTTCCGATTTCCGATTTTTCGATTTTTCCGAAAAAAATCGAATCGAAATTGATAATAATTCTGAATTTCCGATTTTCCGATTTTTCCGAAACTATGCCGATTCGATTTTTCCGAATATTTTTCGATTTTTTCCGAAATATTTTTCGATTTCCAATTTTTCTAATTTTTAAAACATTCTCATGTATCCCACATCGGCTAGTTGAGCAAGAGATGCCCAAAAAAGTCCTCTATAAAAGGAGAATATCCCTCTATCTTCTACACAAATGAAGAAAATGGTTAAATCCTTACATATTTACATGTTGTGTTAAATCGTTTTTTTTATTTCTTTAAAATGAGAATTTCCAGTAATCGAAAATCCTATATTAATTTTTTTGAAATTTTGGAATTTCCAAAATTTATGAATTTTTAGTATATCATTTGAATTTCCGAATTTTTTCCGATTTTTTTCCTATTTTCCGATTTTTCAGAATTCGGAAAGTTTTTTTATTTTCCGAAAAAATTGGATAGGAAATTGGAACAAATATTTTATTTCCGAAAAAATTGAAATTTTTTTCGAAAGGTCATTTTCATATCCGATCCGATCCGATCGGATCGAAACACAGCTCTAAACAGAACTATATGCGATAGGTACATATTTGAGTGATAAATATCTGAGGATACGCGTTGATATTTGGACATTATTTTCTCGACAATAGATGTGGGCATTGAGAGCTCTTATTATTCGCTTCTTTTGACTAGTTAGGTACCTAGTCTTGTCAAACTAATTATAGTGGGCCAAATAGTGATATCACATGGGTATAATGGGGCAAAACTCAAAGATACCAATTCTAGTGATTTTGATAGCAAAAATTATATTGCGCTCATTTATTTTCTTAAAAGCTAAATTTCAATTATTAGAAATACTAAAATTCTCATTTCATTATTAATTTTTTTTAACATACCATGAGGTGTTCGTGTCAGTTTACGCGCACTTCGCTTAATTCTCATTAACGATTAGTGATTTTCGCTAGGCAAGCATTATTTTGACAGTGTCGGGGATTGAACTAGAAAACAAACCCAATCCACCTCAAAGACTGTCCCAATGACAGTCTTATACCACTGGACCAAGAGGCTTAGTTCATTTCATTATACATCAAGTTCTTCCTTATTTCTAGTTTTTTCCCAAAAGAAAAGCTACTTCCTTATCTATTTCGTTGTGTGCATGTGGTGGTGATACATTTTCTCGAGATAATTTCGGTCTTATTTTCTTTTTATTGGATGTCTAAAGTTAGAGTTTTATTTGTTTATTTATCTAAATATCCTTTTGAAATATTAAGTTAAAAAGTTTTCACATAATCTAATTTTAAGTGAATCTTCCAAGTTTACAATGTTAAATTTGAACCTACAAACTTTCTATGTAAGGGCATAAATTAATTAAAATTGTAACCAAATGCTACTCCCTACGTTCACTGTTCGAAAGTCATCCATTTTAATAAAAGTTTTTACTTTTCAAATTTATTCTCATAAAAAAGATAAATTTATTTCAATGAATTTGTATTAGAAGTATTGGTTAATGAGTAACTTACTAATTTCGCCTAGATTTAAAAAACAACTATTAATTTGAAACAGGCTCAAAATGAAATCACGCCACAAATATTAATTTGGCACAAAGGCTATTAATCATTGCAATTCAAGGAGGGACCACACCACATCACCTACCCATTTGATAAGAGCATGATACCTCGTCATTCATTAATGTTTGGCAGTACACATGGTAACATTACCTACTTAAATACAAACTAAACAAGAAATCCTTGTTTGGTTGCGTAGAATATTTGCTGAAAAGATGGAAAAGGAAGAGAAAAGTCACACAATTTGTATGACAACAAGATCAAAAACCCAGAGAAACTAAGGATGGGCTCATAATTAGCAATACGTTAAGGAACAGGACAAGATCCAAAAAGGAGGATATTCTTTTGAAAGGAAAAGGTAAAAACAACATAGATGGAAAAAAAAATTCCCAAAAGGTTGTCATTTGGAAAAAAAGATAATTCTTTCTGGTTGTCACAAAAAATATGCACACTTTAGATATTCGAAAAGGAAAAGGTACTACTTTTTTATTGCGGCCATTGGTAGGTTGTTAAAATGTCATTGTATACTCATAAAGGTAGGCACTAAACGACGCCAATATATTGTCTATGGACTCTGCCCGTATTTCCTTCGGCTTTCGCACCTGTCAATAATCATAGTTGAAGATGCCCCATTTTAGGACCAATATTTTTTGTAAACTATGGCACATGATAGGGCTCCCAGGGTCATATTCGGTTGTCATAAAAACTCAATTTCATATCTACTGGTCTAAGTAAACATTTAAATGTACTGTCAAGAAGATGAAAATAATTCATTGAGCCTTTTTAACAAAATTTGAGAAGAAAATTAGACATATTTTAATTTTTTAGTGAAGCTCAGTAAATATCAGCCCAGCGAGAATCAAGGAGACTGAATCTTATAATACACTAACATTGACATGAACATATAATAAATGCCTCAGTCAGTGGAGGGTTATAATTTAGTTTTTCATATACAATTATTTAATATCACAGAGAACAGGTGTTTTATTATTACTATATCCAAATATCTTAGTTTTTACAAGTATTTGACTCAATTTAATACATAAATTACACTAAAATCTCCAGTATTTTTTCAGGACTTTAGGGAGTCTTACGTTACTTCTATGTCTGATAGGTATTTAATAACTCAAATTTTCGTACTATTATTAAGGCCGATAGGCATTAAGTCTGTGTCATTTCGGTTGGTGTCATGCCTAAATATGTTAATACTTTACAACCTGAATCTCTTAAAACTGATTTACAAAATTACCCCTAAATTATGCCCAATCTGAAACTAAGCCCCTCAACTAATTATTTTCCCATTTAAACTCCACAAATATTCCCAATGACCTAACGTGTCATGTCATAATTAATTGCCCATGTAAGCTAGCATGTGCGGGGCACGGATGACTAAAAACCGTCCAATGTAAAGTTTGAAGGCTTAGATGAGAACAAAAGTAGTTGAGGGTGTTAGTTAACTTAAGACTGGGTTTACTCAAACTAAATTCAACCTAAACTCAATCAGTCAAACTCGCTGATTTCAATGTCCGTTTCACTAGATCTGGTGTTAAGAAATAAGGATAAGTTTAATCATAAAGTTAACTAAATAAAAAAACAGTTCATTTATAGCTAAAAATCAAATCAAACAGATGATACGTTGTTTTCTTTCAAAAATCACTTATTTATTTCAATCTTTATAACAACTTGTAATAATATGAAGTAAGCAATAAAAGAGATTATTGTGTTTACCTCAATAGGGCGAAGCCTTCTAAGATAAAACATATCGGGAGACTCAGGCAAGCCATTCACAGTCCTCCTAAGCCTCCCACACACTCTAGAATCTCTAATACAAGAACTTATTTTCCTCCAGTACCCATCACTGGCCACCCGCTCCTCTAGCCAACCCGAATAGTCCTGCAAGTAATACTCCGGGTAAACCCGGTTAAGAATAGCCCGACCCGACCCTTTATCCGTGACCACGTAGGCAAAGATGACAAACCCGATTAGAGCGCCTATGATGAGAAACATGGCCCATAGGTAGAGGTACATGAGAAAGGTGTTTCTGTAACACGCGCCAGCAAATCCCGCGAGTGAGACTACCATGATGGCTACTCCAATCACGATTAGTGGCCACTGAAGAAATTTCATGCAGTCTGTGTTGTTTGCTCGGCTGCTTAGCCATATCCCACCTCCCAATATTGGAACTGAAAGTAGGAACGTTAAAAAGTTTAGTAAACCTATCAAATGGTTGCTGGTCCTCATTTTTTTCTCTCTCTCTCTCTCTCTCTCTCTCTCTATCTTTGAGAACTCATCGCAAGCTATGATATTTATTGATAATATATGGGCTCTGAGGGTGATTGGGGTGGAGGGGGGCAGAATGGGACGCGGCTTAAGTTATGGGATTTTTTTGTTTGGAATGACTTGAGTGGCCTTTTGAGTATGGGAGTGGGGAATGGTGTGGAGTGTAAATATGTTGGGTTTGGAGGGGTGGGTTGAGTGTGGGGTAGCTTTGGTTTGGTAATGACTTGTGAACGAGCGAAAGCTATTGAGTAAAGTAAGACTCGGGGGATCAAGATTCAAGAGTCGTGTACCCGCTTAGGTTCGTGTGAGTTATCAGTGCTAGATTGGCTTTATTAATGATTCCTTGTAAATTGTCCCGAATATATATGTCGGCCGAGCTCTTCTTGCTCAAGTACAAGTACAATAATAGTGGAGTCCGAGTTTTGATATAACTAGTGGTATCACGCGCGTTGCACGTGTAGTTAATTTTAGATATTTGATTTGAGATTTTGAATAAATAAATATGAATTTGTCAATTTACAAATTTTTTATATAGAGTATAAATTCTACAATAATTTATGCATAAGTAATAAAGTTAAGTAAAAGATTTGTGTGTATCAATTAAGCGATAATGACGTACTCATTGATTTTATATTTATCACAAAAGCTAATACATTTATATGGGTGATAATTAGAAATAAGATAATATAATAAGTTAGGGAGGATGAACGACGTAAGAAAGAGCTTGAACATAGAGTAAAATCTATTGAAGATCAACTTAGGAAGAATGTTTCCTCAGAAGGGTGGAACAAAGCTCTAACTGCTACCTCTGCTCAAATTGAGTATGCAAGTTTGAAGTTATTCGGGGATGGATGGATTGTAGAGGTGAAAGAGTTAAACGTTGCTGAAGACTCTGAACTATTTCAGAACCATATCCATGGACCTCCTCCTGCCATTGGAGAAGGAGAAGAAGAAGAAGATGAAGTTGAATCTATTGAATCTTCTTTGATGACAGTAGAGAAAACACTTGCTGCCACTATCCCTCAATCTTTTGAGCAAGTCCAGCAGACAACAACTTCTTCCGAACAACGCCAGCTACCCTCCGAGTAACTTCAGTAACCAATTCCTTCTTCAAAATCAGTTGAAGATGTAGTGTGGAATAAGGAGAAGGTGTAATGTTGTTCGATAATTTTTTTTTTGCTTTCCTCTGTTTTCGCTTTGTTTTGTACCTCTGATTGTACTTTCATCTATTATGATCAATAAAATTGGCTTGTTACTTATCCTTATTTCTCCTTTATGGTTCAATATAGCTGTGTTGTTGTTGATCTGTCTTTACTTTTCCTTGCTAGTTCTTTGCCAGGATGGAACTGTTGTCAGCTCATGATATAGAGTTGATGAAAAAATGTACAGATTACTTCAAAGCTGGTCATGAAGATTTTACTGAAGCAAAAATACTTGACATTCTTGATCCTGATGCCTCTGAATGAGCGATTGAGGCTTACCAGTATTTAAAATGCTTACTTGATCGTGCAGTAGCGAATAACATAGCTTACTACGAAATGATTGAAGATCTTCAAGGAATGACTGAAGAACTTCAACTTCAACACAAGGAAGCCACTTATCTTCTTTATGAGGGTTATGAGAAGAAGTACCAATAATTGAGTGCGGATTGGGATTATGACAAATTTATCTCTGCCCAAAATAAAAGAGAGAGTGTGCTGAAATTTGAAATTGAGGAGCATGGGAACATTGCCAAATTACTCGAGGAGGAAAATAACGCTTTAAGAGAAGAACTGAGACAACTAAAATCTTCTTCTTCCTCTGGATATGTACTCCCGGTTAATGATGAAGGTATTTCCTTTTTAGAGACTGAAAACGCTTCATTGAGAGAAGAATTAGAAACTTTGAAAAGAGTCAGACCTGCATCCATTTCTCGAGGTAGAATAAGAGCTGGTCGGAGTAGCATTGAAGAGACTAGAACTAAATAAGCCTTAAAAAATCAAGCTAATCAGCTGAAGGCAAAAAATCAAGCTCTGGCAGAGATGTCCCAGAAAATTCAAACTCTTACAGAGCAATTATCCAATCAAATTTCTGCGTTGCAGAATAAAGAAAGTGTGCTGAAAAGACTTCATCAACATGTTGAGCGATTACCTTATCAGTTTCACAAGAAGCCCAGATATTTCTGGATGGAGGGATACAATGAAGCTTTATATCATCTTGATGTCAGGTTAAAACAATCAAACAATAAAGGGTACAAGCAGGGATGGTTGAATGATTTAATTGTAATGAAAGTTGAGCAAGGAACGAAACTGTGGGATTGGTATGAGCCTGGGTTACTTGATCTACTAGTACCACCATTCAAGCTAGAGGTTAGCTGGATTCCAGTTACCTCTATTACTCAGTGTTTGATTTCCAAATACCTTGGTGATTACAGTCTTCACAAAGAATTTGAGATATCATGACCTTTATTTTTGCTAGACCGACCAAGTTCGAGCAACACCAGAATGCCTCAGGATTTGAACTTTATCAATTCTTCTTTTACTTTAGATGACCCTCCAGCTGGAATGGATCCTGTATCTAAATCTGAAGGAAATAAACCAATAGAGTAGGCTATTTGTATTTCGTTAATAATTATTGGTGGAAATGAAGAAAAATCATATTTTTGTAATTTTGTTTCCTTGGAAATAAAATAACTGCATGATATTTATTCTGTCAATCTTTGTTCATAACATGAGATCAACAACAATGGTGATGTACTTATAACAATAATGGGTTACTTTTCAATCATTGAGTATATATATATATATATATATATATATATATATATATATATATATATATATATATATATATATATATATATTTGAATGGATATTTTGCCCTTTTTGGTTTGATTGCCTAGACAATGGAACTTTTACCCCATGTGTTTGTCTAGTTGTAGTGACTTATCACCCATAAGTGCCTAAGCAATGAAATTTTTATCCCATGTTCTTACATAGTTGTAACAATCATTTAAGTAAATAATTGAGGGCACTCGTGCTCTTGCTCTTGCTAATGGTATAATGTTTCAAAATCTCCAAAGTCCTATCCAGTGAAAACCCATCGATGAATTGGGGATAAATGTCCTCAAACATGACATAATTTATGCAAGCGTACAATTCCTTGGAGGCACCACCATAAACATCAAAATTTATGTTAAAAAAGGGAAAATCACCCTTATCTATTTGGTTCCTTAGAATACTATTGGGGAAACCAACAGGGGTATCCTTAGACTCAGGAAACCCTAGAAGAGGTTGCTCAGAATACATATCAACAAACATGAATTCCAACTTTTAAGTGAAGGCATAAAGTTATCTTCATCACCCAAAATCGGAGTGCATCTATAGGCGGTAAAACCTATCTTTGATCATTCCTCAAAGTACTTTTTATGCTCTTTGCTTTAGTAGTGGAGACACTACACCCTCCTTGAGTCTTAGAGGCACCAACTCTGCCACCGGTAGTGGGGGAGGTTGAAGAAACATAAAGCCTAGTGGCGCTAATAAAGGAAGTTCCAGACATGGAAATAACCACCTCTAGATATTTAATAGGCAGGGTGTGACACCTCGTAACATCTAGTATTAGCTTGATCAAATCTAAATTAAATAATGTAGGAGTCGATAGAATTGAGTACCATTCTAAGAAACTAATAATAAAATAAGGTTCACAAAGTAAATGACCGAATCAATAATCAAGTGGAAGCACAACATGTCTGATACCATCATTGACATAATTAAAGTTTGACACATAATAGAAAAACTTTCTCAACATAATACCAACATCTGAAAATAAAACTACTGTATAAATTCGACTCAACAAAATGTAAATAAAAGTAAAGAGAATGGGTACATAGGCCCTTTACCTACATTATAAAATATGAACCAAATGATGAAATGCAAATTGAATGATCAGGGCTGAGGTAGGAATGATAATCTAGGTCCCGAAAAGTAAAGTCAATAACAACGTTAACGGCAAGTCTAAATAAAATAAGATTATAATTTAATTTGGATATAATATCATTACGCATCTTCCTCTCATCTTTGAGTTATTTTTATGTTTATCCGAATCCTAAATAACCCTAAATATCTCATGCATCTAAACCCAAGACTAAGTGATCCCATGAATAAGGTATTAATCATCTCAATTAAATATAACTAATGGATCCTAAATAACTCTTCAATAAATATTTCAAGTGTATAAGAATACAAATAAAGACAGTCACAAAGTCTACTTTTAACAAATGTATAGTTCCAGCAACGTGCTTAAATAAATGGGTTCTTCGTAAGCCTGCACATAACGAATGCCTACTCTAATGCCTTAGGGGATCTCTCATGTCATACTAGGTAGAATTATAGATTATCCCACATATATAACCCCAAAACATCAATAAAGGATAATCGCTATGCTTTTATACCAATTGTATGAGACCATACCCAAGCCATATGAAAGGAGTCCCCTGTCTTATCACCACATGATAACATGAGTATGTGATCACATAGTGTCTGGGGTTAAATAAGAAAGGTAAAACCCATTTCTATCACTAGAGTACCTGCGCGGTCAACATCACGCGTGACCCATAAGGATATCCCCTCTAGTACATAATGATAGTAAAAATATAGCACCCTGCCGCGGATGTATTCTCTCATACAGGCCGCGGCCTAACCTCACTTAGGGCGCGGCCAGAACTCACTTAGGGTTCAGCCCTCTCCATCATAGGCCGCGTCACCCCACCTTAGGGTATCCGTCACCCCTCCAGCTTATAACACTGCTTGCCTTGCAGGTCGTACCCCCCTTTTTATCCACAACTTCCGCAAACTTGGTATACGCCACGTGCTCAGGGCATTTGACTCAACACATTTCCTCATAAATAGAGGACCACACCTAGAAGGAAGGGGGATCGGTTCCACACACACCTGAGGCACTACAACATGGATTCTCTCTACATCACCCCAACATAGGCTTTGGAGGCCAAGAATCTGCATCACAGCCACCTCACGGGCTCACCGAAATCTCCAATACTGTCATGTACTCTCCTTTATTCTCATACTTGTACGCCTCTATAGGCATGATTATATTATACAATGCAACGCACATAATGAGAACGGAGCAACACAGTGGACGTAGGCTTTTAGAGGCTGAACCACTCTACACCTTGTCTTCTTTCTGTTTGCTTGCTTTACTTGTTTAACACACACATTACTCTTGACCTGCTGGTATGAGAACGTCTTATGGCCGATTTCTCGTATCATCAGTTTGGCACCGTCTGTGGGAAACCGAGATGTTCCAATCAGTTTCTCTACATATATGAGTTATTAAACCCCTTATTCGACCCCTGAGGGTTCTATGGATCGTCTTCTCACGGGTCGATTACTGGTTATTGGGCTCCGCTTTACGTTTGCCCCCTTTAACGGGTATTTCATATGTTATGATCTGCCTTTGGATCTCCATTTGATGACTTCGGATCCATTTTACATACCCCTGTGATATCACTCCATCTAGATAATGTTGAAAGGCATGGTGGGCTTTAGTCCCGAAAAGGTGGATGATTAGGGAAGGGCTATATCTACTCCCATTTTTGTTGACATCTACCTATGATCTAGGGGTTATCATTGAAGCTGTGCCGTATTGCGCACCATAAGGGAATTCTCTCATCAATGGACCCTAGTAGGTTTCCCTCGCATAATTGAGGGAGAAAATGTCAGTTCCTGTCTTGGACATCAGTTTGGCTTTTCCCCCTGCCTAGACAGGGGTGCGGCCTGTAAGTTCAACAACATCTCCTGCCGCGACCCCTACTAGTGCGGACCTATTACGATAGTTCAAAATCACCGTGGGAAGGACTTAAGTGGCCTTCCGCTTGACATTGATGAACAGCGTTAAAAGGGTTGCGGCAGTGCACTTGTGTGCCATACTTGTCGCGGCCTCCTTAGCATATCATGGAGAAGTTCATCCCCTCCTTCCCAATACTTATGTGATAACTCACTTCTGTTAGTTTTGTCTCAGATTCTATATACTTTATAAAGACTAACAAAAGCAGAAATGGAAGGAGAATCCATCCAGAGCGCAGAAGTCAAAGATGAGATTGTGCAACTGTACAACCACCTTAATCACATCTATGACAACCATGCCTCACTTCAGACCCAGGTCAATTTTCTAACCCAAAGGGTGCTAATGCTAGAGGCCGCGGCCTCCAAGAATATGGGTACAGAAGCGGAGGAAACAAAGCCAGGCTTGTCTGTCGCGGCAGTTAAAGAAGGCGCGGAATCAACTGGCAGAGGCCAGAAAAGGAGAACAGGGCAATCAGAGAAAAAATCAGGTGTCTATACTCCGTTGACCTTCCCGCTTGAGGAGATCTTTGAGTCTATCAAAGAGGACAAGATTTTGAGGTGGCCAGAAAAGTTGAGAGCTCCACCCCACAAGAGGAACAAAGCTAACTGGTGCAAATTCCATCAGGACCACAGCCATAACACAGAGCAATGTTATGCTCTGAAAGATGAAGTTGAAAGGCTAATTGGGCAAGGGATGCTGCAGCGATTCCTAAAGAATGCATAAAAGACTCAGCTGGACCTGACAGAGGCTGCATGCCGCATCTCATCCTTAGTCTTTCCAATTTCAGCTATTCCTGTTTATGTTTTTTGGGAGGGGGGGGGGGGGGGCTCATTGTAGCCTTAATACTTAAGACCTTATGTTTTATTAACAAAGTCATTAGCTGAAGCATACATATATAAATATATGAATTAGCAAATTTTTCCATATCTAATATTTCTCTTGGTTTCATAACCTGCTATCTCACAAAAAGACTTTGTGTCTTAAACAGATTCCAGAGGAAGAATAACAAATTATCTCGGAAGACTATTATTATTTCGGGATGCGCATATGGAGGGATTACGACCTTTATATATGTGCAACTACATCTTATCATATGATGATTATATTCATGAAAGCGTCTGAAGATTAAAGGAGCTTTCATTAGCCACGGGGCCTTAAAATGCCCGTTCTCTGCTTTTGGGATGCGTCATCGGGCCGGGAGGCTTATACTATCTAGTCAGGGATGGCTTTATATATATCAGCAGTTGTGGGTGGCTTAATAACATAACCCATCTTGGAGAGGCTTGATAGTGTCTCGCATATTAGTTGTGGGTGGCTTAATAACATAACCCAGCCTGGAGAGGCTTAATAGTGTCTCATATATTAGCTGTGGGTGGCTTAATAACATAACCCAGCCTGGAAAGGCTTGATAGTGTCTCGCATATTAGCTTTGGATGGCTTAATAACATAACCCAGCCTGGAGAGGCTTGATAGTGTCTCGCATATTAGCTATGGGTGGCTTAATAACGTAACCCAGCCTGGAGAGGCTTGATAGAGTCTCGCATGTTAGGGCTTGGTGACATGACCCAGCCTGAGAAGACTTGGAAACTCCAACATATGTCTACAGAGGCGCATTGTTCAGATAAACCAGAAATGTGCCGTATCCCACCGGTACGGTTGCAGAGCTCTAGGAGCCACTCATTCATGAAAATGATGAGGCATTAACATCTTGAAGCATGAGAAAGCTACAATGTCGAATGCGACGGTAGAAGAGAATCAGTTGTACCAAGTCTAAGGAAAGAGTTCTCTACATGTTCCATGTTGGTTATGGGATAACAAAAGATAAACGGTTCAGACAACCGGGTGCAATGAAAGCAGCTGGAGATCCATGCAATCAGCAAGTCCTGGCCTTGAAATCCTGTCCGCGGCAATCAGGCAAAGATGTTTACATGACGCGATATAATAACGAGCCGCTACTTGTACGCAGCTGACGTGACACAGCAGTCGATGCCAGGGATTTAACACCATTTGTATAGATGCAGACATTGACAAAAAATCGAACTACGAAGAAATCAACCTCTGTCCGCGGACTTGAAATGTTAGGTCTGTCGGGACGCGGATGCATTTTCAGAAATGAGGCAGTAACATACAACCATTCATTATAGCGAGCAATGTAAGACATGCAATATAAAAGAGCAAGGAATACATTAAGCAATCAATCGTAGTGGTAAAAATATGGCCACAGCCTTGGTATTAATAGCCATAGATTACAGAATGAAGGCCACAACCACAAAAGAAGTTTAAAGATTACAAAAGGGAGGGACGCAACCCTATATTAATGATGCAATAGAAATTAAGAGTTCAAGAGGTTGCATCATCATCATCATCATCATCATTTTCTCCACTCGCGGCAGTCTCGGTCTCTCCGTTCGCGACTTCTGCCTCTGCCTCTGCCTCGGCCCTGAGCCTTGCTCTCTCTTCTACCGCGGCCTTAAGTTCAGCGATGCACTCTTGATGTTCGGCATCGCTTAACTTCCAGGCAAGGACATCCTCCATGGCCTCAGGGAACCTCCTGATAAATCTTTGTCCCAGCTCCTAGTAGCCGCGGAGGTATGCCCTGTTATTGATAAGGAAGAAATCCTTGGAGCCTTTGAATGACTCCACGGCATGATCTATGGCTAGCTGGAGGGAGTCACCATGATCTTCTTCCAACTTTTTCACTGCCGCGGCATGATCTTCATCTATTTGGGCGGACTTGGCTTCTAGCTCTTCATATTTCTACTGGAGTAGGGCAAGCTTGGCATTTGAAATTTTCGCAACACGGGCGGCCTCCGCAATCTAGGCCTGCGAGGATTTCAGGGATTCGGCGGCCTGTTTAAAATTCTCCTCCGCTTCCTCCCTCGCCTTGACGACTTTCTCAAGGTCCATATGGGTTGCTTGAAGGGCCGCGGCAGCAGACTTTTTCCCTGCCTCAAAAGAAGAAGTCCGTGCAGCTTGCAAGTCCGCGGTATGGGAACTCTTCTCGGCCTCTTTCAACCTTTACAAGTCCTCGTACTTCCTCTTCTGGACCACAATCACATCCGCGGCCTGAAACAAAAAGTCGTTAGAAAATATGGAAAAATATGAGATGCAAAGTCAAATGACAACTGGTACGTACCCTCAGAAGGCTATGGATGCCACAGTCCTCCAGATCTTCATGATCTTCTCCAACTAGCCTTTTAAGGTCCGCGGCATCCAAGGCTCGCTTCATTCTCCACGCAGCCTTTGCGGTAGTGTCCCAGGAAGAATTGGGGTCTGGCTGCCTTAATTGAGGCCTTGGTCTACCATCAGGCCCAGACTCTCCGCAGAATTGAGGAGGTGGAAAGTTCGCATTAACCGCCACTACAGTTGGCGGTGGAGGAGAGGATGATTGAAGGGGCACTTCAGTTGACATCAGGCCAGCCGCGGCCAAGTTTTCCCCTATGTCGTCATCAAAATGGTCATGCGCAGGGTTTTCATCATTAACCACCCGATCCGCGGCAGGATCAGTAGCCTTATCGGCAGCGACCATGGCTGGGGCAGTATTATTTTCTACGGAGGGGGCCGCGACAGGTCCCTTGGCCTTAGACCTCTTCCTCTTTCTGCTCCGTGCAGTATTATTTAGGACGACTGCGTCCTCATCCATCTCCGATAGCTACGCCGCTAGCAACTCCCTGTCAACTTCCTCGCCTGAAAAGGAATGGCATGAGTTCGAGTTCAAGAGAATAAATAACCGCGGAGTAAAAATTATGGTGCAGTTAGTTACCTTCCCCACCCATTTGTTGAGGAATGGATTTTTTTAGGAAAAATCCTGCTTCAAAAATGGTTACTGGCGTTACAAGTGTGCTGAACTTCTTGTGTTCAGCAGGAACTTTCGCAGCCTCAGCAACCCTTTTTTCCTGCCGCTTGTTCAAATGCAGATTATCAAGGGTTGCAGAAAGAAAAGACGATTCAGGTTAGTGGAAGTTACATGTGAAATGAAAAGGACGCGGCTATAATCTTATACCTAATTTTGAGGGTGACCCCCACTGCCGCGCATTTTATATGCTCTCTCTCTTTCATTCTCCTCGGGGTGCATCTCCCAGCCTTCACCGGAGATGTAGAAATATTTCCCCTTCCAATTCTTCACACTGGTCGGTCTCCTAGTGTAAAGGGTTTCGTCCCTGCCGCGGCTAGAGAGGTAATAATACCCCACGAATTTCACTGTGCTCTCCTTTGGACGATAGAAGTGAAAGAACTCCGCGGGAGTGATGTCCTTTTTGAACAAATTATCCCAAAGGACAATTGCAGCGAGAGCGGATCTCCAGCCATTAGGGTCCAGCTGTGCCGGGGCCAGGTTCATTGCCTGAAAAAGGCGACGGATAGGAACTGGGACTGGTAGCCGCAGCCCGTAAATGAAGGCGTGCAGCGGGAAGCAAATTCCATCATCGGATAGAACTGTGCACGGTCTTTGGTTCGCGACAGGGGCCGAGCACGTCAAATTTTCTGGAAATTAGAAGGCCTCAGCAACCTGCTCAACCCAATCTTGGGTCATCGAGCCGCGGATATAAAGCGCGGCCAAGGGTCTCTCAGCCCTCCCAGATGTTCCTCCTAGGTTATTTCTAGCAGCCGCGGCACTATCTCCTTCACCTATGGGATGAGTACTTGAGTTGGCCTCCTCTTCCATCGGCGAAGATTTAAAATCCTTCCCAGATACAAAATCCGCGGAGTCTGGGTCGAGTATTACACACTTCGGGCAATCTTTTAGTTTGAAGGGCCCTACTGATCTTAGAGGGGGCACAGAAGTAAGCTCGGGGGGAGAGGTCCCAAAATTCTTTGCCCAAAAGCCTCTCAGGAACTCGTCTGGGTCAAAGCTCATATGGCTGCAGCAGTACGTGAAAAGCAGAGTTCGCAGTTAGGCGCCGCAGCCAGTATGATTTGTAAGACTTCAAGAAGCCGCATAAGGGTATTTTTGAGTTAAAAATGTCTACTTATGGGATCGTATTGTCCCAACAAGCTGCGGCCACATCCATATCAGAGAACATAGGATGTCGCGGTAATAAGATAGAATTACTTTTAGGGCATTCCTGGCCACGACCATTCCTAAATTTTTAGTCCACTCTTTATGCTCTAGCAGCAGCTATAGTTATTTAACATGGATGTCTTGGGTTCATGGAATTTTTAAGGCTATTCCGAGACTACCAAGGGTGGTGATTTGATGCCGCGGATGATAGTTTGAGGGACCGCGGCCATTTGGCACGGTATGACGCAGAAGTATTGTACCAGTTCATGGAAATGATTATTGAAATCCTACCATGCCCTGGCCTCTATCCTAAACAAGTTGATTACCTAAATCTAATCATTTTTAAGATCAAACCCACAGAATACAGAGTGTTCGATTATGAACATCAAGAACAGTTATATGTATTTAATATGCAGCATATGTGGAAAAAGCAAAACGAACAAATAAAACCCTAGATTTCTAGCAAATGAACCAGGAAAAGTATCAAAAGGGAAGAAAACTGTAAATGGTGAGTGAAAAATCACTTGGAAATGAAGAAAGTCGCAAAGATCAGCTACAGACCACCTTGAATCGCCACACTCCGCCTCGGAAGGTCACTGGAATATGCAAGAAAGAAAGTGCAGAGTTTCACTCTCGATGTGCTCTCAAAAGTTTTGGAAACGTAATGAAGTCCACGGCCAGAAACAATTTATATAAGGGAGCGCGGAAGACGAATCGTCGCTTTGGTAGTACCGCGGTACCTAGACTACTTAGCCAGAGTCCCAATTGATCTCCCTTGGCACTACGGCTTGGGGGCTTATTGATAGTACAAATATAGCACCCTACCGCGGATGTATTCTCTCATACAGGCCGAGGCCTAACCTCACTCAGGGCGCGGCCAGAACTCACTTAGGGTGCGGCCCTCTCCATCATAGGCCGCAACACCCCACCTTAGGGTATGCGGCACCCCTCCAGCTTACAACACTGCTTGCCTTGCAGGCCGCACCCCCTTTTTATCCACAACTGCCGCAAACTTGGTATACGCTACGTGCTCAGGGCATTTGACTCAACACATTTCCTCATAAATAGAGAACCACACCTAGAAGGAAGGGGATCGGTTCCACACACACCTGAGGCACTACAACACGGATTCTCTCTACATTACCCCAACATAGGCTTTGGAGGCCAAGAATCTGCATCACAGCCACCTCACGGGCTCACCGGAATCTCCAATACTGTCATGTACTCTCCTTTATTCTCATACTTGTATGCCTCTATAGGCATGATTATATTGTACAATGCAACGCACATAATGAGAACGGAGCAACACAGTGGACGTAGGCCTATTTTAGAGGCTGAACCACTCTACACCTTGTCTTCTCTCTGTTTACTTGCTTTACTTGTTTAACACACACATTACTCTTGACCTGCTGGTATGAGAACGTCTTATGGCCGATTTCTCGTATCATCACATAATACCATGAGTACTCAAACCATGTATGTTGCACATAAAATATGAGAATAATAAACCTATTCATACAAATTTTACTAAATCATAATTCATATTACTTAATTTACTAGTCCTCATAAAGTTAGTAATGTTACTCTAACACCAAAATATAAATATTCTAAACCATATTATCCCTTTACTTCCATGTATGTAATTGACCTAGAAACCACCCTAACTGATCGCTAAGTCCCCAAATCAATCCAAATTAAGAATCAACCCATCATTAGGCCAAACTAGAGGGGTCGATCGATTGATGACCATTGGTTGATCGATCGATGGTTCTAAATTTTTCTTCCTCCTTATCACGGGATTTGAACCCCTGAAACTCCATTGAATAACTCTAACCTCCTTAAATCAGAATGAAAACTTAATTCTCTCCATGTATAGTTGTAGTAGCATCAATCCAAACCTATCTAAATCAATCTTAAATTTTTATATCATGATTAAAGGTTCAATTCCAAATCTAAGTTAAGAACCCTAGTTATATGTAATTAATACAATTTGATTAAATTATACATTGATTTGGCCGATTATCAAAGGACTTTTGATCGATAAACAATATATGATCAATCCCTAAACATTTTATAATAACTCCAATTCTAATTCATGAAGAAATCCTCAAATTTCAGATTATGTAATTAACCTAGATTCTTTGTCTTAATTAAGCAAATTACAATTTCAAGTAATTATCCACCAAATAAATTATGATTGGACAAGATTTAAATTTCAATGAATAGGAATATAATAACACATAAACAATTAGAATGATATTCTCAATAAACTTTTCTTAATCTAAATTTGAAGAAATTGTGCTAAAAGTCTCCCAATTCCCCCTTCCCCCTAGAAGTTCCTTATCTTTAACCTTATGTATCCTCTCCAATTGTAAACTATGAATTAGGAAAACCCTAATGACTCCTTAAAATCTTTAATCCACGAAATTAGGTTAAACCCCTACATGGGATTCAACTAAATAAGCCCAAAAATATCTTTAATAACCTAAAACATTATCCAAGTCTTATACTAGCCCATCAGCCTAAAAACCATACTTTTAGACTAAAACGTACATTATTTGTGTCTCAAAACGAACCCAAAACACAACATAACTCAATTACTTGTATAACTTAATATTTTTATTAAATTAGCCAATACGAATCCAAAAGTTAATAATTTATTAATTTAGTGCGACATAACATTATAGAAAACTACTTCACGATCACGAAGACTTGATTTTGAGGGGATAATCTAAATAAATAAACCATCGGTACCAAATCCCTGACCATTCCATAGTTGTCCATAATTCCTAGTCATGATAAAACATCTTTTTAATATTTTATCGCGTATTAAATCCAATTTACTCTAAATTTATATAACACATATAAATGTATAAATATTAGTGACATCACATGTCATGACAGAAAACGAAGATAAGATGAATTCACAATTAATTTAATGCATAAAAATACACGGTATTACATTCTTCCCCTTTAAAAAAGGAATTTCGTCCTCAAAATTTAAAATTTACTCCACTAGAATAACTCTAAATACTTTTCCCTTATGTCATCCCTCCTAGGTAGACTCTGCTTCACTGTTGTATCCTCACTGGACTCTAATTAACGAAATGACCATCGATCGTATAGTTTGCTCTCTACAATCAAGAATATATTGTGTCTTCTCTTTGTGCTAGCGTCTTGGTGTGGATCAATTCTATTGAGGTCAATGTCATGATATGCGTCCTCGTCCCTCAGAAACTTCCTCAACGTGGACACATGGAATACATCATTTACCCACTGAAGATTTTAGGGAAAGGCCAAATGATATTCCATCTGTCCCACCTATCCAATAGTATGAGGGGATTAATGTATCATCAAACCAATTTTCCCTCCGATCCGAATCTAACCACACCTTTCATCGTAGACACCCTTAATAACACATGATCCCCCACTTGAAACTCCAATTTATGCTTTTGTTTTTCATCGTAATTCTTTTGTCGGTCCCATGATTCTTTCATTGGTGCTTGGATGAGTGTCACATCCTTGGAGGTATCCCAAATAATGTCTGGTCCAAGCATCCCGCGCTCTCTAAACACCAACCAACAGCTTGACAAATGATGTAGTCTCCCATAAAATGCCTGGTAAGGTGGAATCCCAATAATCTACTGATGACTATTGTTGTACGCAAATTACTGTAGTGGTAAGTATGTGTTCCAACTCCCCTGGAGATCCAAAATGTAATCCCAAAGCATGGCTTCCATAATATGGTTCACCCCTCAGTCTAACCGTCTCATTAAGGGTGAAATGTCTGTCTCATATGTCGTTATACTCCCATTGTATCATGAAAACCCATACAAAATTAGGAAATGAGAGTGTTATCCCTATCGAACAGGATATCAAGCGGTACCCTATGTAGTTAAACCATCTCTGCCACAAATGATATGGCATACTTCTCCGCGGTGTAGTGTGTCCTAACTAAAAGGAAATTGTACACTTTCATTATTCTATCGGTAATGACCCATATTGAATCGTGTCCCAACTGCGATGTTAGAAATCCCCAAATAAAGTCCGTGGATATGCACTTTTACTTCCACTTAGGAATTTCAAATTGTTGCAATCCTCTCACTAGTCTTAAGTGCTCTACTTTTATTAATTGACATGTGTCACACCTAGACACAAAGTCAGCAGCGTCCCTCTAAATTCCTGACTAATAATATGATCTATGCATGTATTGTGAACCGTGGGCCCTGGCTAAACCTGCCTTCTACACTTATAGATCCTCTAGCACTATTATCTATCCCTAGATCCATAACCCTCCATCTTATTCAATCAAAAATGAAGGAACTCCACCAACTATAATATCGTTCTTCTTTTCCTGACAAAAAGTATTCAAACTCTTTGCCTGAATCACCTGTGATATGATAGCCAGGGTGACAGACACAATTACTAACAAAGCATCTGATAAGTCTATCTCACATGTGGCACTCCACTATGCTTCCCAAATATATGGTAAGTGATTGCATGTGAAAAGTGTGTTCGTGTAAGGACACAGTGGTTGTTTTCATTTCACCGCGACAATACAAAAACCTAAGTTACTACTACACTTGCGAGGCAAGTATGGCGGTAAGTTGGGTATCGAAAGATCCACTGGGATGAGATGTTAGAATTTAAGTGATTTAATATTCTGAAATAAAAGTGTAAAAGGTGATTACAAACTAAAAAGTAAAAAGATGCATAAAAGGGAAAGATTATTCTAGGAGAGGGTATTGAAACTAAATTATGAAAGTGAGTAAAACTATAAGTTGCGTCGAATATCCCTCACCCGGGTTAATTTGTATAAAATGGTTATATGGGTCGAGGAGTTATTAAGAACGTGTCTCGTTTTGACAGTTAATTAAATCAAGGGTTGTCACGCCCCTAAATCCTCATAAAATCCTAATAAGATTTTGGCGTCAACAAATATCCCGAAAATTACTCGCGAAAGGTCATAAGCACGGGACATACATGATATGCTCTGTCAAATCTCCTAGGCATAATAACTAGGACAACGCACCCGAAATATACCAGTAAACACTATCACTAAAGCCAAGCAACGCGTTAACCCGAGTGAGTTCGATTCAAACACAACCTAATTTAATTTACCTAGAAAGCATGTTAAAAACGCAGTAAATAAAGCGAGTAAATAAATGCGATAAATCTATACTAGAAAGCGAGTAAAGAAAGCAAGTAAACTAATTAACAAATCTTGTAAACCTAATTATCAAAGCAAGAAATAATGAAATACAAGTTAAATTAATGGAGAGGGTAATGAATAATCAACTTACATACCAAAAAGGGTGTCAATCCAAATAGAAATGAAGAAGAACTAACCAAAAACCCAAACCTTAACCTATCCTATCTTCTAAAACTATCTAAAAACGTTCACGTCTGTTATTACATCAAAAATGGGTATTTATATTAAGTTGGAATAAGTAGAGAAAAGAAAAGAAGAAAGAAATTAAAAGGCAAAATATCTCCTGAAAACAGGGGATCGATCGATCGACCAAAATCGTCGATCGATCTATTAAGAAGAAAAAATTCCACTGTCAAGAAGGATCGATCGATCTACCAAAATTGTCGATCGATCGATCAAGCAGGTATCAGCACACTGCATTACTGTTTTTGCATGCTTGCATTTTCCGTCTACTGAAATCGCCGTAACTTCTTCGTTCTGAATTGGAATTGCGCACCATTCGTGGCCACGCGAAGCTAGCGAGGAGGGGTATAACTTCCATGTAGATGTTGGGCCAGGTACCCAAGCTGTGAAAAGACTAAAATATCCTTGAACGTGCGACTGTGTACAGAAATCAAGCAGAATGCGTTCGAACTTCACACTTAGCATCCAAATACCTATAAAAGCTCATTTAACCCCTGCAAAACATGTTAACGTAGAAATCTGAGGTTGTCTGGTTAATGAGCATAAATATGGGGAATAAGATACCCAAGGGGGCTAAAATGCATCCGTTCGGAGGATGAAATACGCAATATTTGCATCGTATCACACCCCCTAACTTACACATTCTTAGTCCCTAGCAATGAAATAGGATGCAATAAGAACTACAAGCAAACCAAAAATAGGAGATAGTACAAAAGTATGGTATAAAAGCAAAAGGCCACTTTCGCGGGTGATTCGATTGCATTTAGCGTATGCAATAAGCCGTTAAACCCCTAGGTCACCCTAGTGGACGAGTGTCATCTCGTGAGGGTTTTCAGGGATGGTACCCACAAACATCACATGGTTTCCTCAAAATAAGACCAAACCAACATGCAACAAGCCCAATAATGGAGAAAAGGATTTCATATGCATTATTAGCACATTGAATGAATTCAAAAAAAAGTACAAATCATTAACATTATAGAATTCACCTCATAGAATTGAAACCTTAAAATGTGGGAGGGGAGCGAGCACATGCAGAGTGTGATTTGGCAAAAACTTATATAAATCGTATACTAAATTAATGAAAGCATACATTCAATCCTCACGGGCATTACACTCATCAAGTGAATTCACTCAAAATAGGGAGGTAACACATGAAACATGCGGGCATAAAGAGTAAATGTAAATGGAAACTAGGTCGCGCACATGTCACAAATGAAGAATGCTATATATAAACTGAAAAACCGTAATCTCAACGAAAGATACTGCACATTAAAGGAGGTGAAATGTATTTTCACAGATTATCAAAACAATTTAAACCTTTAAATTACATCAACCTAAGATCACATAGGACTTTACTAGGGTTGTAATGTAGGCTAGGCTAGGGTACGAAACGAAGGAATGTATGTACGGATTCAAAGTGTTCGGGATGAAAACTCGGGATAATGGGAAAATGCGGGCAATATCAAAATTGGAAAACAAGTTCCAAAATGGCATTAGATATATCATCGAGGAGAGTAATCAAAGCTTATTGAACCATATACACAACATTTACAACTTTCTCTTTCTTTTCTTTTCTTCTTTTTCTCACTTTTTTCTTTTGTTTTCTTTTGCTTTCTCTTTTTCTTCACTTTTTTTCATTTCTCTCTTATCTTTACTTTTCAAACTCTCATATGCCTAAATTGCAACCGATATCATAACAACATCATTCAATCCCAAGTATCATTCTAAAACTCCAATTTAGAGTCAGTTATGGGATTAGGGTTATGAAACGAAAGGCTATATTTAGTCTCAAAGGGGTTAACGAGGGTAAACATATAAGGGCGAGGTCAAGGCTAATATGGGTGATATAACAAAGAATGCCTATGATCATTTACAAAAGTTTACGCAATTCTCGAATCAAAACAATATATTAAAATCATGATCAAGTAACACATTTCAAGTATGAACTCAATTAATGAACGGTCAAATGAAAGAATAGTGAGATTACCAACGAATTCAACGTCTTCAAAGAGGAAAGAATAGTGTATACACTCACAAACGACGAAAGGTACAAATCTTACTCGATGTAAGTATATACAATGAAACAAAAGATTACCGAGTTATAAAAATCTTAAACCAAATCAATAGAACAACAAAAGTGCATGTGCTCATGGGATTAAAGTTTAATTCATGAAGTTATTCATAATATCAATAATTGAGACTAAAGCCTAATAACTTCTAAAATCGAGAACATGTATCGTTGGGTTGTCTATTGGATCGACCAATTATTGAAATTTATCATTGGAAACAAAGGCAAAATGCCCAAAAAATGAGAAAAAAGAAAGAAAATCTTTTTGAAATTTTTAAATTTTTCTAAGAAAATCATACTAAGTAACTAACATGTGAGAAAAAACACGAACTAAATAAAGAAATGGATAGAATATCCCACACCCCCTAACTTAAAACTGGACATTGTCCTCAATGTTAATTAAGAACCAAGTTAAGAGAGGAAAAGATCAATATTACCCAAAATTGGAACGATCCCCATAAGAGCAAGTCCAAAGAATCTACAAAACAAGTTAGTACCGAGCATAACAAAAACAAATAGCAAAAAGTTAACTAATTACACTAGACTAAATTAAAAAGGAAAGAAAAAATAAAAAGCTAACTATATATAACCTACTATTTAGGCCTCACACTAACTATACACTAGAAGTGTAAATTGCTAAGGGTCCACCATTTTCGTTTTAACAACGGAAGGCATGTGTAAGGTGTAAGAAAGGAACCATCGTCAATTAAAATTTTTGGCGGGACGATGGGGGGTTTAGATTGAACGGGTGATAAAACATGTGGGGACCAAGAAAAGTCGAATATCCTCCTAAGGATTTAGCAAGTGTAATGGGAGGTGGTGCACAAAAAGGAAAAAATGCGATTGTGGAGGGAGACTCGAGCAAGTGCTCCTCATCGGCAAAAAGGTTTAAAACATTAAAGTTTGAAACCGAATCATCGGGTACTTGTGATGGTGTGATAACAGAGAATGAAAATGGGGATGAAAGAAATTCAAACTCATGAGATGAATCATCATCGCATGAATATTGAGTTTCGAAGGAAATAATATCATTTTCAATGAAATGTTCTTCTTTGGGGGCCAAAGAAGAAATCATTTCATTGTAAATAGATATTACGTCATTTTCATCCTCACTTTCAATATCTATTATGCAATGGGCAAAGTCTAGAATGGTTTATTCCAAAGTAGGCACAAGTACCTTATTTGGTTCAAAACATTTTTCAACTTCGAAAGTCTCGGAAGTAAAATCGTCATCGGACTCAAAAAGTAAATCCAAGTCATGTTCCCACAAACGATTTTCTTCCCGATAATGTGATCGTGTGGAAAACCGAGCGTCCGTGTAATACGCTAGTCGTTGTTATCGGCTTTCAACCACAATACAAAAACCTAAACTATAACTACACTCTTGTGGAGTATAGTGGCTAGTCTGGGTATCGAATCCTCAGGGAACTAGGACGAGTGAACGTAACGACGTTGGATAGACAGAGAAATCCTAACTTTGACTCTAAAGAAAAAGGAAAATTGATTTGGTTTTGAGATTGATCAAGCTAAATGCGATAATGAAAATGAGCAAAGATGCAACTAAATTACTCTACCGAAATGGAGGATGACTGATGTTTTCAACAACTTTTTATTTTAAATGATGAGAGAAACAGGTCGGGAATACAATCCACCAACCCTAGTGTAGTGCGGTGATAATATTAATCATAAATTTATCTGATTGATCTGACCCGGAATTTAGTACTCCCAAGCATTATGTATACGAGGTTCAAGCCCGCGTCATACCTAATCTGAGGATGAGTAAATTGGTATCGCGATAATGACACTCAAATTGTAATCTAAATCATCACGAGTACCCAGAGGCAAACGATATATAAAGATCTACAATTGTTGTGTAACTACGCAATACGGTCATAATCAATCACTAAATTCGGAGGACTAATTTTATACACATGCAACTACCACATCAGGTTGGGTTCATGCATCCCAACCTTTAAAAACCTAGCCTAACATGGTGAATAATAATAAAAGTGCTGAAAATAAAAGTTACCAGGATTGAAGAACAAAAACATGCAAGAAGAAATCAAAGATTGAAGAAAAACTCGAAAAGCTCTTGAATTAATGGTGCAAAATATGTGAATCTTTCTCCTAGATGTTCCTACTTGTTATGGAGATTTTACATCAATGAAATATTCCTAAAAAGAGTCCTAAGGACTAAATATATAGGCTAGAGGTCGTTTAGAAGAGTCCCCAAAACATAAAACTCTTTTGGCTAAAAGATAAGCACAAAATAAAATCCCGTATCTGGCAATTTGTCACACTTAGAAAGCGTGACTAATTTTGTAACGGATTTTGAGCGTGACTAATGGGCGAACCGGTTCGGGTTCTGGGTGTACCGGTTCGGGTGACTTCGCTGGTTTTGGGCCTCTTTCAACACTTAGAATATTTTCCAACTTTCTCATTTTCTTCCTTGGATTTTTTTATCAACTTCAAATGATCATAACTCCTTCACCGTAGCTCGGATTTGGGTGCCGTTTTTTCCAGTGTTCTCGTTGTTCCGAGCTCTTCAACTTTCCAGTTGACTCCTCCTTCGGGATCTGGCTGCAGAATTACCAAAATGCCCTTGAACTTGCCTTCTTAGCTTTTCTTTCATTGTCTCGCTTTCTCTTTTGCGCTGCTTGCATAATTAATCTGTAAAACACATAAGAGATACAAAAAATATGAAATTCTTGCCAAAAAGGGTTAGTATCATAGATATGAGATAAATCCAAGCTATTTACACCGCACGGGATCATAAAAATACTGAAATTAAGGGGATAAATGTGAAGAATTTATGCCTAATCATAATGATTTTCAATTTTCTCATTTTCATACATACGCAAGCCCTCACCGAATGTCATGGGTCGAGGTGCGGATGCATGAAAATGGGAACTTTGAAAATTACCATCGGACTTAAACGAAAAATCATTATTATAGGAATTTTGAAAACTATTGCAATTCGTTTCAAAATTTCTATTATAAGGAGGTAATGGCCCAAAATCATTATCATCATCATCGAAATTCCAATAAACCAAATTTTGGCTTTCGTTATACTTGCCCAAAATCATATTTGAATTTGTTATACTTTGGGATTCTAAGTATTCACCGAAAGTCATAGGTTTGCGAGAATTTTGAGAATTATAACAATGATTACCGAAAGAATTGCAATAAGACATGCTTACCCCAAAATGGCTCGAAGTGGTGGATTCCACAAAGTAAGTGCGCGCGGGAAAAAATCGAGTGCTTCTAAGTGCTCAAATGTGGAAGTCCTGCAAAAAGATTAGAAAATAATACAAATAGAAAGAAAATACTATGAAATACTAAATTAAATAAAGTCTAAAACAAAAAAGTCCCCCCCGGTAACGGTGCCATTTTGATTGGGTGCGAAATGCGCGCGTGTGTAAGGTGTGCGATCGTTGTTTTCATTTTGCCTACTCAATACAAACAAACCTAGATTACGACTACACTTGCGAGGCAAGCACAACGGTAAGTCAGGTATCAAAAAATCCAAAGGGACGAGATGCTAAAATGTATAAGATTTAATATTCCAAAATAAAAGTGTAAAAGGTAAATCACAAACTAAAAAGTAAAAAGATGCATAAAAGGGAAATGTTAATCTCGTCAATGGTATTGAAACTAGACTAACAAAGCGAGTAAAACTATAGGTTGCGTTGAATATCCCTTGCCCGGGTTAATTTGTATAAAATGGTTACATGGGTCGACGAGTTATTACAAATGTGTCTCGTTTCGACAGTTAATTAAATCAAGGGTTGCCACGCCCCTAAATCCGTATAAAAGCCTAATAAGATTTTGGCGTCAATAAATATCCCAAAAATTACGTGTGAATGGTCGTAAGCACGGGACATACATGATATGCCCCGTCAAATATCCTAGGCGTAATAACTTGGACAACCCCGAAATAGACCCGTAAACACTATCACCAAGCAAATCAATGCGTTAACCCGAGTGAGTTACATTCAAGCACAACCTAATTTAAATTACCTAGAAAGCATGTTAAAAATGCGGTAAATAAAATGAGTAGATAAACGCGATAAATCTACCGAGAAAGCGAGTAAATCAAAGCATGTAAACTAATTATGAAAGCTTGTAAAACTAATTAACAAAGAAAGAATGAAGTAAATGCAAACTATATTAATGGAGAGGGGGATGAAAGCACTAATTACAAACCCACAAGGGTGTGAAACCAAGAGAGAAATGAAGATTGAGTTCTCAAACCCCAAACCCTAAGCTAAACTAACCTAAAATCGTATCTCCCTGTTTATTACATTCAAATTGCCTTTTATAGTAAGTTGGAATTAAATTAGAAAAGAAAAGAAGAAAGAAAATAAAGGCCAAAATATCTGCAGAAAATAGGGCATCGATCGATCGACCCCTTTGGTCGATCGATCGATCATGAACAAAAATCCCACTGTCGACAAGGATTGATCGATCGATCAAGTAGGGAAGATTCAAGGCAACACACTGCATGGCCTTTCTTCCTCTTCTCCTCCTCAATTGGTTTCATTATTTTTCCTTCCGCTGAAACTCCCGTAACTTCTTCGTTATGAATCAGATTCGCTCACCATTTGTGGCCACGCGAAGCTAGAGAGGAGGGGTAAATTTTATGTGAGATGTCGGTCCAGGTGCCCAAAATATGAAAAGACCGAATTACCCTTGAACGTGCGATTGCATACGGAACTTGAGCGGAATGCGATCGAACTCCATACTTAGTACCTAAATACCTATAAAAGCTCAATTAACCCCTGCAAAACATGTTAACGTAGAAATACGAGGTTGTCTGGTTAACGATCATAAATATAGGGAGTAAGATACCCGAGGGGGCTAAAATGTGTTGGTTCGAGGGATGAAATACGCAATATTTGCGTATCATCAGTAAGTCACCCTCATACTTTGCCCATAATGCTGTTAAAGTATAAGTCGATCTTCGGCTTAACGCATCAGCTATCACATTTATTTTCAAGGGATGGTACTGAATTGAAAAGTTGTAGTCCTTTATGAACTCTATCCATTTCCTCTGTCTCATATCCATCTCTCTCTTTGTGAACATGTACATAAGACTTTTGAGATTGGAAAAAAAAAGTGAACCTCTCACCTAGAATATAGTGTCTCTAGATGTGAAGGGTGATGTCTACTGCCACCAACTCCATGTCATGAGTTGGGTAGTTTCCCTCGTGTTTCTTAAGCTTACCTGAAACATAATCACTGGGTTTCTCCCGCTGCATCAAAATGTAATATCATGTACTTTTAGTATTAATCAAATTCCATGTGCTTAATATTACTATTTTAGTGAGGGGAAATTAAATTAGATTTTAGTAAATATTAATAAGCGAGATAAATGATTAATATATTACTACTACTACTACTACTACTACTACTACTACTACTACTACTACTACTACTACTACTACTACTACTACTACTACTACTACTACTACTACTACCACTACTACTACTACGACTACCACTACCACTACTACTACTACTACTACTACTACTACTACTACTACTACTACTACTACTACTACTACTACTACTACTACTACTACTACTTCTACTACTGCTACTGCTGCTGCTACTGCTGCTGCTGCTACTACTGCTGCTGCTCCTACTACTGCTGCTACTCCTACTCCTACTGCTACTACTACTACTTATATGTGATAGGTAAATAGATATGTGAGTTGTTATATGTTGCATATGAGTGGAAATGGCGATTTATTATTATATGTTGATAGAGTGTTATATAGACGGATCAGTATAATTTATGGGTGACGCGTAAGGTATGCACATGTTGGGCCCAGTTAATGAGATATTAGCATTTTTGGATTTGGATGACTCAGATGACCTTTTTGAGTGCTCTGATATTCAATAAGGGTCGAAATAGTCCTGAATAGGTACCCAGGTGTTATAATTGGGTTTCAAAGACTTTTTAGACATAACAGGACCCGTATAAGAGTACGATAGTCATTTTACACTTCGAGTAGAAAAGGAACATAGGATTAGTATAATTAAGTGAGTATTTAAGAGGTTGGGAGGGTGGGTGTCCCAACTTTGATATCCTGAACTAGAGATTGAGAGAGAATTCAAGAGAAGAGAGAAAAGGGAAGAAAATAAGAGAAAGCTTGGAGAGGAGAAAAGAGAGGACTCAACCCGTCATCAAACTCGTAGAGAAGGTCGGATTCTAATCCACCAAGGTAAGTAGTTACTTGATTTATGTCTCAAATTAAGTGTAGTTAATTACTTTCATGATTAGAGATAGAAATCTGAGATTTAAAGCATTGAAGATTTAAACTTTGGTTAATTTGTGTAAAGATCTAACTGTCAAGGGATTACGGATTTTAAATTGATAATTAAATGAGATTAATCATTATATTTCAAAATTACTTCTAGGATTTAATGAATGGACATGTAGAACTTGGATAAAATGATGGAATCTTTAAAAATAAATTAGATGAAAATTATGATTTTGAATTAGCTTAGACAACCTCTAATGTTTAGATCCGATTTCTTGAATTTATGGGGGTTTACCATGAAGGGATTGAGTATACAAGGATGAAATTGTATTTTCTTGACTATAATAGGGTTTTAGTTACATGAATTTTAGTAGCAAGAACCTTATAAACGAAATTGAATTTTTGGGAATGAAACTCATGTAAAGAAAATAAGCAGATATGGGCTTCTTCCATATTTCAATTCGATTTGGCCTCTAGGGCGAATCGATTCGGCCCGATGAATCGATTTAGCTTTAGATAGTGAATCGATTCGTCTCTTGGACCGGGTCAAGGTTGGATCATGGAAATGTTCAGGGGATTTTTATAAACTCAAGCGAGTATGTGGGAGGTTATCCAAATGAGTAGATATTTAATTAAAAATAGTTTTGTGTCATAATTCATTAGTTGGAGAATTTAATAATTAAGCAGGTTGTTAATTCTTGAGACAAGGGTGAGAACCGAGGATTCAAGTGAGGGACTAGTTAAATAATTAATCTGGAAGTTGGTTCAAACATTTAGATTAGTTGAACCTTGCACCGTGAGATATGCATACTAGTTCGTATATATATATATATATATATATATATATATATATACAGTCAGGCTTTCTAGCATACCTTAGTCAACATACCTATGAACATACCCATTTGAAAAAAATAGTAAAAGAATTTATTTTTCGACCAAATTTGGTATACATTATCTACATAGTAAGGAGATCATCTCCAAAAAAAATCATCAAAAAATTCAACCCAAAAGTGGGTGAGATGATGGAAAAAATTTCAACGATAAAAAATGCACATATACACCCATTTTTCATTTCACCCGCTTCCGGGTTGAATTTTCTGATGATTTTTTTAGATGATCTCCTTACTATGTAGATCATATTTTTAAAATGGGTATGTTCATAAGTATGTTGCTAAGAGATATATTGGAGAGCCTAACTAACTAACTAACTATAAATGTGTGTGTGTGTGTGTGTGTGTGTGTGTGTGTGTGTGTGTACGTGTGTGTTTGTGTGTGGGACTTTTTATATTAAACATACCTACTCTAAAGTGCTACCGTAGGAGGTTGTGTGTAATGGGCAGTTCACCCATGCGTTGACCAACACGTGTCAAATTGATTCCTTGGGTCACAATACTGTTGCATGGCCACTATCAATACGTAAGGATAAATATTGGTTTAGAGGTCCGGTAGGTGCAATATGGTATGGTTGAGACCGCGGACGTATGTTTATGAATACCTCCATTACATGTGTTTATGTTTGAGATCAGTGGCAAGATTTCGGCCCTGTGGCTTAGTGTGATGCGTGATGCCTGGAGACGAATAGCACACTAGGGATGTATCCACGAGGTCTAAGCTCCGGGGATATGGTTATACGTATATAGAGAGTGATATATATGTATGTGTATATGATAAAGTATATATATATATATATATATATATAAGCATGAGTGTAGCTATGTTATATTTATTAGGTAAATATTTATATATAGCAAGTGTGTCGCTACAATATTGTTTATGAACGTATGCCTACTAAAGGTCGTTATGTATAACTAATAAAGGGTATTAACGGGTTTTGGATTGGATAGAAGTCACATATCCTAGTTAGATCAGGTAGTTTAATTAGGCTAATAAATGAACATGTTAGTTGTGCACTATAGTTGAGAGATGAGGTTTATCTCATGTGAGTGTGACCGGTTAATTATGATAGTAATACACTATGATTTTAATCAATTTAAACAATTATACGTAGTGAAGTGACAAAAGCAGTGACCGATGGGAAAAATCATTCAATCTCGGGACTTGAAAGCAAGAATGAATCGTCTTCAATCAATTCCGAATCTAGTTGAGTTCCGTAATGAACGAAGGAAGAGCAAGGAAGGAAAGTTAGTTACATCTATCTTAAAGTCGTATTCGGATTATGCTTGAGCGGCCTTCTCTCTCTGACTTGAAAAATATTTTCTACTTTTCGGGCTTTAACCCACAGGCAATTATTTTTCCTTGTTTTACTTTTTATACCCCAGGTGTGCAGCAGCAGCAACTGGGATCATAGGGATAGATCCATTCCTTCCTTGCAATAGCTATTGATGCTACATCTTTGTTAAGACACCTTATCATATTCTATCTAGATAAGATCATTTCATTTTAGTTTCAGTTTTGGGCATGTTCCCCTTGGTGGATAGGATTTTATATTTCTATCACAGATTTTATTTTAGCACTCAGTTTATTCATTCATTTTTATACAATGGATGTTATTATTTGGTGACCAGTGGTATGTTTGGTTCACATTTATTATTTATCTATGCATGAGGATTATATTATTCATAGTGTTGCATGGTTTTATTCGTGTTGTTTATGTTATATTGTTATTACGACAGTGATGCTGAGAATGAACCATACTGAGATTCCTATTTTATTTTAGTAAAGGATTGGTCAATAGATATTAAAATAGAAAGGTTTTCACGATTGGTACCAGAGCATCAAGTTCTAGTGTCCTTAGAACATGTACGAACTTGCTACATTATCTGCATTGCGTTTCTTTTATATAGAGACCTATATTTAGGACTGTTGTTTCAGATTAAACATTTACGTTCTTATGATATTATTTATGATTGAAGTAAATCTCATACAATTTTGGTTTGGATTCAAATACCAAACAATAAGAGAGTTAAACCAACACGTGCTGTCAGAATGGCTTCAAGGGACGGTGATCGTAGCAGAGGTCACCATTATTGTTCACAGGCGGTTAATTCCACGATGACCGACTTAGAACAATTTTTCCTCAGGCATAAACACAACATCATGTGGAACGAGTTCAGGCTCACCTAGTGCCGTCAGTTTGGGAGAGAGTCAGAGAGTCATTCCAGAAGGGATATCCTCTAGAGTTATAGGGGAATGAGAATGTGGTTACAGCTAGCCAATGGAAGAAGGACATCCAAAGGAATTTACACATGGATGAGTGCAATAACACTCAAAAGAAGATACTAGCTACATTCAAATTTATAGGGGCCTCACTTTAGTGATGAGAATTGGTTACCATGGTAGAGGAGAGAGATACTATGGGATACATGAGTTCTGGGTGCAGTTAGAATGCAAGTTCTTCCCGTTGATAGTTCAGATAGATATAAGGGGGAGATTACTAGATCTTTTACAAGAGGGACAGATTGTGGCTGAATATGAGGAAGAGTTCATGCGCCTGGTGAATGTTATGCCAAACGAGGTGAACAGTGTGGAGATGAGGGTCCTCAATTTATTGATAGACTCACTTGGAGGATTTCCGCACTTATTGAGGAACTCGATGTTGCAGATTTACACTGAGGTCGTTAAAGCCATATTTCTCCACTTAAAGGACCATTGATTCCATCTAAGGGGAGATAAGAGGACAACAGAGTCCAGTAAGTAGGTAAAGACTAGGGTAACAGTGCCAGTGGGACGTCATAATATCAACATAGGCAGCATGAGCGGGGCTCCCAGCAAGGGACTCTGCTAAGAGATTAAGGCTAGGTAATGGTAACTTCAGGAAAGTCCATCAGGCTAACAACATACCCTCCAGGGGGGCCAGTATGTCAGGGGAATTAGACCGAAGACCGATAGGGCTAAAGGAAAGGTCCACCTCATTAAGTCCATAGGTAAATCGATCTCCATGGGATATGTTTCTTGTGTGAGAAGTAGGTCCACATGCGGTATGCATGTCTGAGTAGGGCTAAGTATCAAGAAAAGGGTACCTAGGAGGGGCAATAGTTATTGTCGCTTTCAACCCCATCAACAGTTTCAGCACTACCACCTTCACAGGGGCAGGGGTAGGGGCAGGGGAAGGGGGAGGGGGAGGGGTAGGGGCAAGAGTAGGGGCAGTTTAGGCATATGTATCACTTTTAAGGACTGGTTTATTGCAAGCATTTCCCGCGATTGAGGGTATATTTTCTATCCATGGTCAAATAGGGCGAGTTTTGTTTGACACGGGAGTGTCACACTCATTTTTTATCACTAGATTTTCACGTGCAATGAGTTAATTAGACTTAGCCTCAGACATTATTATGACTGTAGATTCACCGTTGGGTGATGGGGAGCAGGTGTGAACATAGGGAGGTTGTGCTTAGTAGAGGATATGTTCGTGTTAGACTTGGACGAGTATGATGTTATTTTTAGTATGAATTAATTAATGATATACAGAGTGATGGTGGACTGTTACAGTAGGACTATCGTCTTCGCTATTCGATGACAAGGTATGTTTCTAATGGAGATACCTCGTCCAGAGACTTCGAAAAGTGTAGCCATCACACTATATTCGATCCTTGTTATTAGGGACCATGCTGATGTGTGTTAGGAGATATCAAGGTTACCATTGAGTCAGAAGATTGAGTTTGTGATCAACTTAGAGCCGAGGACTAGGTCGATAACAAGAGCGCCTTATCATGTGGATCCTTTAGAGATGCGGGAGTTTTAGGATCAAATTCAGTAGCTATTGGGGTAGGGTTTTATCCATAAGAGTAATTCACCTTGGAGTGATCGAGTTTTATATGTGAAGAAAAAGATGTGTCTTTACGGTTGTGTATCAATTACTGGGGGTTGAACAAGGTCATGATCCGGAACAAGTATCCATTAACGTGTATCGATGACTTGTTCGATCAGTTGAGAGGAGTAACCTACTTTTCTAAGATTTATTTGAGATCAAGGTACCATCAGTTACGTATTAGGGATATCCCTAAAACTACATTTTTTACGAGATACAATTCTTATGAGTTCAGGTTTATTCCATTCAGGCAAACCAATGCGCCAGCAGTTTTTATGGATCTCATGAACATGGAGTTCAGGGATTTCTTATATCAATTTTTCATTGTGTTTATAAATGACATCTTGATTTATTCTCGAATAGAGGGCTATCAGGCAGAGCACTTGCATATGGTTTTTCAGACCTTGCGGGACCACTAGTTTTATACCAAGTTTAAGAAGTATGGATTTTGGTTATAGAAGGTGTAGTTTATGGGCCACATTTTATCTAAGAGAGGGAATACTATGGATCCGAGTAAGGTGTCAATGGTAAGGGAGTGGGGCTCGCCCATGAAATCGATAGATGTGTATAGTTTTCTTGGGTTAGCAGGATACTATCGTAAATTCATCAGATGATTTTTTAAGATTACGAGTCCCTTAATGAATTTGACTCGTAAGGGAGTGCCTTTTATTTGGGATGACCACTATCAGTTAGATTTAGATTAAATAAAGGACAAATTGACTTCAGCACTAGTACTCGCATTGATTAGAGGAGGAGTGGAGTACCTTATTTTTATTGATCCTCCCTTACACTGACTTGGCAGACAGAGAGGGGAATCAGATGTTAGAGGATATGCTGCGGATTTGTATTCTAGATTTAACGGTAGCTGAGAGCAGTATTTACCTTTGGTAGAGCTACATATAACAACTCGTACCCATTCACTATAGGCGTGGCACAGTTTGCGGCTGTATACTAGATACCTTATCTTTCTCCTTCTTATGGGTTAAAGGTAGGGGATAATAAGCTTCTCAGGCTAGATTTGATTTAATAGACGTCAACTAAGATTGAGTTAATTAGGAGTCGCATTCGAGTAGTTCAGGGCATGCGGAAGAGTTACAATTATAAGAACGGAGATTTTTGGAGTTTGATGTGGGTAATCAGGTGTTTCTGCAAGTATTTCCAAGGAAGGGAGTGATGCAGTTTGGGAAGAAGGGTATGTTGGCGCCTAGGTATGTGGGCCCTTTTCCCATTATCAAGAGGGTTGGGCAGGGATTGGGACGATTACGTATACCCTCACCTTACTGGAGCATTTATAGCGGATCCATGATGTGTTCCATGTGTTGTCATTGAGGAGATTCTCAGGGATGACGTGGCTTATCAGCACATTATGGTTTGAGGAGATTGACTTGTAACTAAACATTTCATGTGAGGATAGACTTGTTGCCATTTTGGCAATAACGAGTGGTAGTTTCGATCCAAAGTGGTACCGCTAGTGCATGTATAGCGGGGACACCACAATATTACCGAGTCGACATGAGAGCATGAGGATGACATGTGAAAGAAGTATCCAGATATCTTCGTGGCAGGTACGTTCGAATTTCAAAGATGAAATTCCATTATCAGGGGGAAGAATGTAATACCTCATACTTTTATTATTAATTAAATTCCGTGTGCCTAATAATATTAGTTAAATTAGGGGAAATTAAATTGGATTTTAGTAAATATTAATTAGTGAGATAAAGGATTAATATTTATTATCATTATTATTTACTTATGTGTGATGAGTAAATAGATATGTGAGTTGTTATATGCTGTGTATGAGTGGAAGCGATAATTTATTATTATATGTCGATAGAGTGTTACATCGGTGGATCGGTAAAATTTATGGACGACGCGTAGGGTATGCACATGTTGGGGCCAGTTAATGAGATGTTAGCATATTTGGAGTTTGGTGGCTCAGATGACCTTTTCGAGTGCACCCGTTTCTAGATGGGTCGAAATAGACAAGAATAGGTACCCGAGTGTTATAATTAGATTCCGATGACTTTTTAGACATAACATGACCTGTATAGGGGTAGGAGGGACATTTTACATTTAGTGTTAAGAAGAAAAACAGGATTTGGATAATTAAATGAGTATTTAATAGGTTGGGAAGGTGGATGGAAACCCACCTTTAATATTTTTCACAAGAAATTGAGAGAGAATTCAAGAGAAGAGAAAAAGAAGAAGGTGACAGGAGAAAGCTTGGAGAGGAGAACAGAGAGGACTCAATTCATCATCAAACTCATAGAGAATGTTGGTTTCTAATCCTTTAAGACAAGTAGTTACTTGTCAAAAATTAAGTGAAGTTAATTACTTTCATAATTTGAGGTAGAAATATGAGATTTAAAGCATTGAGGATTTAAACATTGGTTGATTTGTGTAGATATCTAAATGATAAGGGATTAAGTATTTTAAATTGATTATTAATTGAGAATAACCATACTTGTATTTTGAAATTAATTTTGGGATTTAAAGGATGAACATGTGGCACTTGGATAGAATTATTGAATCTTTAAAAATCAATTAGGGTCCATTTGATAACACTTCAATTCCAAGGCAAATTTTAAAAAGTTGGAAAATTTCAAAATTTTCCAACTTTTTGACCGTTTGATAGCGAAAATTTGACTTGGAATTTGTTTTCTATGTACAAGAGCCCTAAGCACGATTTGCCACCCTAAGGTGGAAACCAATTCTTTGGGGGGGGGGGGGGGGGGGGGGTCAGGTTTTTGTTCATTCAAAGTAATTTTTTTTTAAACTCAGTATATTTTATAATTATACAAATATATATAATTTATAAATTTGTAAATATATATATATTTTGTATATTTCATATATTTCGTATATTTTATATATTTTAGTATATATGTATATTTCATATATGTATATATTCCGTATATAATTATATATTTCATATATGTATATATTTCGTATATTTAATATTTTTCATATGTTTATATATTCCGTACATTTATATATTTTAGTATATACGTATATTTTATATATTTTAGTATGTATGTATATTTCATATATTGCGTATATTTCATATATGTATATATTCCGTATATATTTATATATTTCATATATATATATATATATATATATATATATATATATATATATATATATATATATATATATATTTCGTATATTTATATATTCTGTACATTTATATATTTTTGTATATCATATATTTTATATATTTTTGTATATATGTATATTGCGTATATTTCATATATGTATATATTTCGTATATTTCTATATTCCGTACATTTCTATATTTTTAGTATATACGTATATTTTATATATTTTAGTATATATGTATATTTCATATATAACATATATTTCATATATGTATATATTCCGTATATATTTATATATTTCAAATATGTATATATTTCGTATATTTAATATTTTTCGTATATTTATATATTTCGTACATTTATATATTTTTGTATACACGTATATTTTAGTGTATATGTATATTTCGTATATTGCGTATATTTCATATATGTATATATTCCGTATATATTTATATATTTCATATATGTATATTTTTCGCATATTTATATATTCCGTACATTTATATATTTTAATATATACATATATTTTTTATATTGCATATATTTTGTATATCAATATATTCCATATATGTACGTATTTTTTACCTTTATATATTTTGTACCTTTAATATATTTTGTATATTTTCCTATATTTCGTACTTTAATATATATTTCTTAAATATTAATATATTTTGTATATTTTTCTAATATTTCGTACATTACATATATTTCATATATTTGGTTTATTGGTTTATTTCTAATATTAATATATTTTGTTTATTTTTTTTAATATTTCATATATTTTTTATTTATTTCATATATTTCGTTAATTTGTTAATATATTTGTTAATATATATATATATATATATATATATATATATATATTCCGTAAACAAATTTTCCACAATTATTTCTAGTTTCCAACTTTTGTGTTTGATAGAAAAGGTGGAAAAGTGACGATTTTCCAACTTGTATCAAATACACATCTGTTGGAAAATAATGATTTGCCTTGGAATTATTTTCCCTAGAATCATTTGCCTCGGAATCATTTACATTTTCCCACTTTCTTATCAAATAGGGCCTTAGATACAAATTATGATCTTGAATTGGGTTAAACAACCTCTAATGTTTAGATCTGATTTCTTGAATTTATGGGGGGTTACTATGTGGGGATTGAGTATACAAGGTTGTGATCGTGTTTTCTTGACCATAATAGGGTTATAGTTCTTGGAATTTAAGTAGGAAGAACCCTACAAATGAAATTAGATTTTTGGGAATGAAACTCATGTAGAGAAAATAAGAAGTTCTTGGCTTCTGCCATATTTAGAATCGATTCAGCCTCGAGGGTGAATCAATTCGGCCCAACAAATCGATTCGTCTCTAAAAGTCGAATCAATTCGGCTCCTGGGTTGGGTCAAGGTTGGATTAGAGGAACCTTCAGGAGATTTTTATGAACTCAAGAGAGTATGTAGGAGGTTGCCCAAGTGAGTGGATATTTAATTAAAAGTAGTTTTGTGTCTTCATTCATTAGTTGGGGAATTTAATAATTAATCGGGGTGTTAATTCTTGAGACAAGGGTGAGAACCGAGGATTCAAGTGAGGGACTAGTTAAATTATTAATCGAGAAGTTTGTGAACATTGGGTTTGGATGACCATGCTCTGTGGGATATGCGTACGAGTTCGATACCTTATATTTGTACATATTAGGGTATGTATATGCCTCTTCGTTAAATTAAACATACCTACTCGATAGTGCCACCTTAGCGTTGACCAATAAGTGTCGGATTGATTCCCTAGGGCATAGGACTTTTGCATGGCACAATTAATGTGTAAGAATCGATATTAGTTTTGAGACCGGGTAAGTTATGGTATAATTGCGACCCCCGGAGGTATGTCTATGACTACCTCCGTTCTATGTGCTTACGCTGGGGATTGGTGGTGAGATTCCGACTTGGTGGCTCAGTGTGATACGTGATGCCTGGAGCCAGATAGAACACGAGGGATGTATCCATGAAGTCCAAGCTCCGGGGATATGGTTATATATATATATATATATATATATATATATGCATATATATATATATATATATATATATATATATGTGTGTGTGTGTGTGTGTGTGTGTGTGTGTGTGTGTGTTTATATGATATTGTGTACACGAGCGTAGCTATGTTATGTTTATTACGTGAGTATTTATTTATAGCGAATGTGTTGCTATAATATTGTTTATGAACGTATAGCTAGTAAAGATAATTATGCACAACTAATTGAGAGTATTAGCGGGTTTGGACTTGGATAGCATTCACATGTTCTAGTTAGACTGAGTAGTTTAATTAGGATAATAAATGAACACGTCAGGTACGCACTAAAGTTGAGAGGTGAGGATTATCTCATGTAAGTGAGACCGGTTAATTATGAAAATAATACACTAATGTTTTAATAATACACTAATTATTTAACCATTGGACAATTATTTTTCCTTGTTTTTTATACTCTGGGTGTGTAGCAATAGGAGCCGGGACCGTTGGGATAGATCCATTCTTGCCTTGCAATAGCTGTGGAGGCTACATCGTTGTTTAGGCGCCTCAACTTATTTTATAGGATCATTTCATTTCAGTTTTAATTTTTGGCGTGTTGCCCATATATGGGTAGGCTTTTATATTTATGTTAGAGGTTTTATTTCAGCACTCAATTTATTTATTCAGTTTTGTACAATGGATATTATTTAGTGACCGGTGATTTATTCGGTTCACACATATTATTTATCTATGCATGAGTATTATTCAATTCATAGTGTTGTATGATTTTATTTGTGTTGTTTATGTTATATTTTTGTTGCAATAGTGATTCTGAGGATGAACTATACACAAGTTCCTGATTTATTTTAGTAGAGGACTAGCCACCGATAGTAAATAGGCAAGACGCGAAACTCCTCCCAATCCCTAAAGCGCCGCATTAGTATAAACCATTAACAATACGCCGCCTTTTGGTAAAGCAAGAACAAGTCCTGTGGGGAGATTCTTCTTGAGATCCTCAAATGCTCACTAACAGTCAGCACTTTATAAAAATAGTACCCCCTTCCAGGTGAGGTGAGTCAGTGGCCTAATAATCTTTGAGAACCCCTAAATGAACCTCTTTTTGTACCCTCTAGACCTAAGAAACCCCTACCTTTTACAGGTGTCACCGGATGTTCAAACTCCATAATAACAGATACCTTGCTAGGATCCATTGAAATTACAGCCTTAGATACGACATGCCCCAAAATTTTTACCTCTCAGAGCCAGAATCTACACTTAGAGAACTTGGCGTACAACTTGTTCTCTATAAGTGTCTATAAAACCATACTCAAGTGACGTGCATTCTTCTCCTCTAAAAGTGAATATATTAGTATATCCACATTTAAGTAGTGGTAGTGGTAGTAGTAACATCGAATAATGCATTCATGGAGGAAGAAACCTTTTAAATCAAGTATTGCAATGAAGAAAAGGTGGGTTTAGTTTTTTGGGAAATATGGAGCACAATGAACTCTCAAGAAAAGTTCTCTCTCTAAATGAAGTAAAAGTGAAGATAATTTTTTTGACAAGGGGTTTGGAGATATTTATACTACTAGAATACAAAAGGGTACTGTCAATTTAAAAAGAGTGGTGATTATCGAATTACAAGTGACTCTCCCCAACATGACACGGGGCCTTTTGAAGTATTGAGAAACGTGCCTTATAAGTCGAAACGTGCCAAATCATTAAATACACTAGAAAAAGTATTTATGATAAAAGATCCTTTTAAAACCCCGATGTGATGTTTCACACCTAAATATCTCTTTTCAAATAAATGAAAGACTTATGTATGAGGGAAATAATGTGAGGGGTAGAGGAGCAACCCCTTAGCTACTTGAGGTTTATATGAGTAACACTGAAGAAGAAGGGAGGTTACCCGAGCAACCCCCAAGCCACAAAAGGGATCACATGTATCTCTTGAAAGGGAAGCAAATGCACTAGAAACCAATCCCGATGATAGAGAGGAACACACGAGCATTTCTTTAAATGAACAAAAGTAAGTGGGTGAGCACTTCCCTCAGTAACACTTATTATTTTTATCTTTTGATATGTTTACTTAGCAAGAAGACTTAGTCGAACAGAACGCCAGCTGGGGCCTATTGAGAGTTTTGGTTTAGAGGCCTAGAGGTAAGTTTTGATAAGCAAGATAAGTCTCAATCACTTGAATATATTGAGAAAAGAGAATATTGGTGCGAGGGACCTAAGAGGTTGTTAGCACAAGATAAATACACATTACATAATCACATTTCACACTCAAATCGGTGAGTAACCCTGGTGCAGCGGAAAAAGTGTGCGCGTGTAAGTGCACAGTCGTCGTGTGTTTCGCCGCCGCGATACAAAAGATAAAACCTAAGCTACAACTACACTTGACAAGCAAGTAGAGCGGTAAGTCGGGTATCGAGAATCCACAGGGAGTTATTGAATTTTAGATGTTAGTTGTTTTAATTACTTCAGGAATAAAAGTGTAAACGATGATAGGTGGTTATGGTGACAAAAGAAACGAAAAAGTTAAAGCTAAATTAAAGGAAAGCGAGGATCGGGATCCCATCCTACCATACAGATCGAAACAACTACTAACTAGAGTTAAGGCTCGAAAGCAATTTAATCGAGCATATCCAATTAAGCATAAACATCACACAATAAGGAATTTAAGCCAAAGTTGCGAGATTAAACATTTAATGGAAAATGGTCGCACGCGGATTAAATTCGAATTGTCGCTATAAACACTAAAGTTGCGTGACAAATAAAGTTAAACTCATAACAATCCAATTTTAATACACGCGGTTTCAATTAAACGCGATTTTGCACAAAACCTAGTTTTCGGAGCTCGGGGCCCGAAAATGGCGGAAATGAAATCCCGACCCTATTTATCTAAGGGTGCATGGTGAGTTACACTAAATTATGGTAATTAAACTAAGAAAGCAAGAATTAAAGCAAGTAAACTAGTTAAAAAGCATTGAAACTAAATTACAAGGTAAGAGAAGAAGAAGAAGAAGAACAAACTATATTAATGGAGAGGAAGTGAATAGTTCAATCTTACAAACCACATGGGTTGTCAATCCAAGAAGAAGAGAGAAATGAACTCTCCACACCAAACCCTAACTAAAACTATCTAAATCAGAATATGTGAGTCTCTCAATATTACAACAAAAACTAGATTATATAGTAAGTTGGAATAAAAGAAAAGAAGAAAGAAATAAAAGAAAATATCTGCAGGGGAAAAATAGGGGATCGATCGATCGACCCCTGTGGTCGATCGATCGACAGTGGAAAACGTGGAAAAAATAATAAGGCTCGATCGATCGACCCCCAGGCTCGATCGATCGATCAAGCAGGGGCAGCCTGCAATATCCCCTGCATTGGCATACAATCCAACGTCGCTCAAATCGCCGTAACTTTGTCGTTATGCATCGGAATCGCGCACCGTTCACGGCCACACGAAGCTAGCGAGGAGAGATAAAACTTACGTGTAGATGTCGGGCCAGGTGCCCAAATTTTCAAAAGACTAAAATGCCCTTGCGCGTGCGATAGTGTACGGAAATCGAGTGAAACGCATCCCAAGTTCACACTAAGCATCCAAACACCTACAAAAGCTCAATTAACCCCTGCAAAACATGTTAATCATAGAAATTCGAGGTTGTCTGGTTAACGAGCATATATATAGGGAATAAGATACCCGAGGGGGCTAATAACGCGTAGGTTAACGGGTGAAATACGCAATATTTGCGCCGTATCACACCCCCTAACTTACACATTGCTAGTCCCTAGCAATGAAATAGGATGCAACAAGAAGAACAAGTAAACCAACACAGGAGAGAGTACAAAAGTATGATATAAAATCAATAAAAAGATAAGGCCACTTTCGCTGGAGATTCGATTGCATTTAGCGTATGCAATAAGCCGTTAAACCCCTAGGTTACCCTAGTGGACGAGTGTCGTCTCGTGAGGGTTTTCAGTGATGGAACCCACAAACATCATAAAGTTTCCTCCAAATATGCCCAATCAAGTAAGACAAACTCATCAGTGCGAACAAGATTTCAACATGTTATTAGCATAGCAAACGAATTTGCATGAGAAGTCCGTAGTTATTAACATTATCGAATGCACCTCAATGAATTGAAACTCTAACATGTGGTAGGGGAGTGAGCATATGCAAAGTATGATTTGGCGAAAAAATTAAATAATTCGGATACTAAACATCAAAGCATGCATACATTCAATCCTCACGGGCATTACGCTCAACAAATGAATTCATTATGAAAAGGGAGGTAATACACGGGACATGCGGGCATAAAGAGTAAATGTAAATGGAAACTAGGCCGCACACATGTCACAAAAGAAGAATGCTATATAGGAAATAAAAATTGCAATCTCAGCGAAAAGATACCGCACATATAAAAGAGGCGAAATGCATTTTCACAGATTATCAAAACTATTTAAACATTTGAATTACATCTACTTAAGATCACATAGGACTTGTAATAGGGTTGTAAAGTAGGCTAGGTTGGGGTACGAAATGAAAGGGATGCATATACGGATTCAAAGTGTTTGGGGATGAAACTCGGAATAATGTGAAAAAGTGGACAATATCAAAAGTTGGACAAAGATGTCCAAACGAGCATAGATATAACAATCGAGAGAGTAATCAAAGCTTATTGAAACACTACAAACAATATTTACAACTTTCTCTTTCTTTTTCTTTTCTTCCTTTTTCTCACTTTTTCTCTTGTTTTCTTTTGCTTTTTGCTTTCTCTTTTTCTTCACTTTTTCACTACTTTCTTTTTTCTGACACTTCTTACTCTTTTCATACTCAAATTGCAACCACACATCAATAATAACATTCAATTCCAAGCAACAATCCAAACAAGGGTATGTAAGGTAATATATATGGTATAAAACTCTAATTTGGAGTTGGTTATGGGATTTTGGGTAATGAAAAGAAAGGCTAGTATTTAGGCTCAAGTGGGTTAACTAGGGAACATATAAAGAGGCCAAGGTCATATGGGTGATAAAACAAAGAAGGCCTATGATCATTTCACAAAGTATATGCAATTCTCGACTCAACACAACATATGAAAATCATGCTCAAGTAACACATTTCAAGGATGAACTCAATTAATGAACGGTCAATGAAAGAATAAAGAGATTACCAACGAATTTAACGTTTTCAAAGAGGATAGAATAGTGTATACACTCACAAATGAAGATAAGTCTCTAATCTCACTCTGTGTAAGTATATACAATGCAACAAAAGCATACCGAGTTATAAAAATCTTAAACCAAATCAATGTAACAAGAATGGTGCATATGTTCACGGATAAAGTTTAATTCATGAAGTTATTCATAATATCAATGATTTAGGGACTAAAATCTAATAACTTCTAAAATCGAGAACATGCATAGTTGAATTTTCTATTTGATCGAGCAATTATTAAAATTTATCATCGGAAACAGGGCAAAATGCCCAATAAAGGAGAAAAAAGAATGAAAATATTTTTGAAATTTTTCAAATTTTTAACAAAAACATGCTTTGTAACTAAATTGTAATCAAATCCAAGGACTAAACAGCAAAATGGATAAAATATCCTACACCCCCTAACTTAAATGTTGCATTGTCCCCAATGCGTCCATTAAAGAACACAACACAAAGCTAGGAAAAGAATGATATTACCCACACGTGGAGCGATCTCCATAAGTACAAGTCCAAATGAAGCTGCAAAACAAGTTAGTACAAAGCATATGAAGAATATGTACCGATGTATTAAGTTAAGAGAATCTATGTCACAAGTCACAATAATATAGAGGGGCTGAAGTGCAAATACTAGATGAATTGATGGTGAACTTTTTGATTTTATAAAATGGAAGGTCACACACATCAAAATCCAATAAACAACCACAAACTACATTTTCATTTCTCATTTCATAAGTTCAATACAAAATTACTTAATACATTACAACTTCTGAAATAAAAGAAATACAAATAAAAATAAAAATAAAAATAAAAATAAAAATAAAAATAAAAATAAAAATAAAAATAAAAAGTACAATATACTATCCGATCCCAGAATACAAAAATGAAACCCAGTACAGCAACAGCCTAGTGGCCAGAACCACTAGGATCAGAGGGGTCCTGAAAATGAGGAGGCACTGGTGAGTCGGAATCACTGCGCTGCAGATAAAGATCTCTCATCATCCGCTGCATCATCCGGTAATCCTGTCTGCTCTGTGCCCTAGCCTGCCTCTGCAAAGCCCACTCGTGCCGCTGCTCGGCCTGAAACTGCTCCTGCTGAGCCTGCTGCTGATCCAGGCGGGACTCCCAAGTCGCCCACCTGAGCTGGGTCTCCTCCCAGCGCTGGTCCTGCACGGCCTGGTATGCCACAAAGCGGGCATCATCCTCTGTGTGTGGCGCATGAGAACCCTCACCCATCTCCATCTCTCTGATCTCATCCTCCTCGTCCTCAGGCAAGTCAGGCATCTCTGCCCTCTGTCTCTTCCCAGCCGGTTGCCCCCACTCGCGCTTCAGCATTTTTGAGATGTTGTCATTAGAGAGAAGCCCGAGTGGCACATGCCTACGGTCTGCGTCCATTTTCGGGCAACCGTGTGAAATACATATCTTCGTGATAAGGGCAGGAAAAGGAAGGGAATATCTCCAAGCGACCTCCTTCGCCGTAGCGCACATCATATCTAGAAAAATACTGGGCAAGCTGATACTGCCCAATCCATTGAGCATAGTATAGATCAATGCAGCATGTTTGTGACGAACCTCAGACCGGTTGTTCGTCACCATGAAGGAATGGACATTGATGTAGTGTAGTAGTCTAGGAAAGTCCTCCATCGCAGCCGAGCGAAAAGCACCCCTCTTCCACGCCTCGCCCGGTGCAAGGGCCTCTATCAATGTCCCACGGCCGAAGATAGACCCATCGAGAAAATTGACTGGATCTGCGGGGAGAGGAACATCCATAAAATCTGCCAAGTCTGAAATACTAAATGGAATCCTCACCCCACGAACCATGGCCTCATATGTAGTTGGCCCATCTCTGCTCTTCACCTCTACTAACGTCGCGTAGAAAATCCGTACCAACTCCTCGTTGACGCGCCCGTTAGTAGAAAGAAAGGGCTCCCACCCCTGACGGCGCAATTGAACCCGCGCCTCCCTCGGTATGTCCTCAAGGACCCATGCAAAATTATTACCAAGCGGTCGCTCGGAAGTGTAGAAATGTGCACGGAACCAATCCCGCTCCTGCTCTGTGCGGAACCCATCGACGCCCCCGGCGGGCACACACCTAGTAGAAGAATATTTTTTTGGTGCCATTTCAACCTACAAAACAAGAATTACACAAAACGAAGCAAGTGTAAGCACAGTTTATGGTTAGTAGTGTAAAAGTTGAAATGGTGGTGCAAGTGCGCAAAACCGAGGTGAAAATATGCAACATTGCGATGAAAAATGTCGGAATGTGACAAGGCATGAAAATCACCCAAGTGCGCGTCAAAATAAGGATTGAAATTTGTTTTAGGCATTTTGATGAACACTTGGCGTGCGCAATGTGCGTCAAGGTCGAAAATACCGAGTTTGAACCAACAAAATCACCCCACTCATGAACAACCAACAATGCAGCAATCAAAATATGTTCATGAGTGGATTTAAATCAAGAAACATGAGAAAAACAGTTGGTTCAAAACGAAATCAGGGGGTAACACCAACATTCAAACAATGTGTCAAACTAGGGTTTAAACATGCAATTTGTGACACAATTCTAACAAAAACTACAAAATCATGTAAAACAAGTGAAGATTATACCTTGGATGTGTAGTAATTGGAAGAAAAATGGAGAATGTGGTGTGGGGAAAAATCTAGGGCACAATCGGTTTGAGAGAGGAGAGAATAGAATAAGAGAAATGGGGAAAAAACAAAGCAGACCTCGGCTTAACCTGGTCGATCGATCGATCGAAGCCAGGCTCGATCGATCGATCGAGCAGGGCCAGGCCTACTGTTTCCAAATTAAAGGGGGGGGGGGGGGGAATTGCAATTTGGGGATAGTTATGGGGTATAAATATAAAATAACTATATATATAGTGTATATATATATGTATATACATAAAAATATGAAATAAAAATAGAAAAATAAAAATAAAAATAAAATAAAAATAAATTACACATAGGCCTAATTATACACACCAAAAAGGCCTAAGCTAAAGAAAATAAAAAAATAAAAAAATAAAAAATAAAAATATATACAATGAGCAACGCACACGCATATTCACGACAACAACTGAAAAATAAAATAAAAGAAAAATAAAAAACAAATGCAAATGCGTGAGGATGCGCGTGTTAAAAACAAAGGAAAAAATGTTTTTGTGAATTTTTTTGATTGTTTTCTTAACAAATGTGTGCCGGGGCGCATATCTCTGCAAATTCAAGTCCGTTGAACCTACAAAAGAGTTAGAACCAAGCATACGAAAAGAAATAAAAAGAGATTAACTAATTACACTAGGCTAAAATTAAGAAAAACAAAAATGAAGAAGTTAGTATATACAACCTACACTTAGGATGTGCAATTAACTATATACCAAAAGTTGAAATTTTTGAGGGTCCATCCAAAACACAATTTGACTTTGGAGGATCAACGGTGGACCCTCCCGAACATGCATGCCTCCCGGAAAATAGGAATTCCGTTTGAACAACGGAAGGCATGTGGGCGGTGACAGAAATGAACCATCGCCAATTTGAAATTCTATGCGGACGATGGGGGATTTGGATAACAAGGGGGAAAAGTACACTTGAGGTCCAAGAAAAATCGATTCATCTCCCAAAGGTTTTTCAAAGGGAATGGGAGACGGTGCACATGTCGGGATAACGTCCATCGAAAATGAGTCCGGTAAAGAGTCCTCGTCGGCAAAAAGTGTAGAAGTTTTAAAAGTTTCTACCGACTCATAGGAATCAACCGGTGATTCTAATGGTTCGATGATGGAAAACGAATATGGTGATGAAACAAATTCAATCTCAATCGACTCATCGTCGGAAGGAGATTGAATTTCGAGGGAGAGAGATTCACACTCGATGAGAAATTCTTTGAAAAATTGAGGTGAAACACAAGTTTCCACCTCCTCGTTGTTTTGTGCATAAGAATTCATCTCATCGGAAAGTGCACCAAGTCTCATTCCAGCATCATCTAAGCTTTCCAAACCTTGGTAATAAAGAAGCAAAGTCTCTTCCAAAGTAGGCTTCCTCGGCTCAAAAGCCTCGGACTCCTCATTTGGTTGAAACTCGTCTTCGAAAGTAATGAAATGAAGATCGTCATTGGATTCGAATAATGAATCCAACTCAAGCTCCCAATAACGATTTTCATTCCGATAAATGTTTTCAAGTCTTTCATTTTCAAGAAAATCTTGAAAATGGAAAACTTGAAAACTATCCCCAAAGTATGAATCATTAGAATAACCCTAATAACTATAAAAGAAAGACATGGTTACCTCGTTGTTGAAAGATGGAGAAACCAAGAAATAAAGTGAGCAACCGCGAATGAAAGTTTCTTAGCGCTCAAAGTATGCAAATCCTGCAAAAAAAGTTAAAACAAAGAATACAAATACAAACGAAAAAAATACTACGAAATAATAAAACAATTACTATCTAAAACAAACTCCCCGGCAACGGCGCCATTTTGTGGTGCAGCGGAAAAAGTGTGCGCGTGTAAGTGCACAGTCGTCGTGTGTTTCGCCGCCGCGATACAAAAGATAAAACCTAAGCTACAACTACACTTGATAAGCAAGTAGAGCGGTAAGTCGGGTATCGAGAATCCACAGGGAGTTATTGAATTTTAGATGTTAATTGTTTTAATTACTTCAGGAATAAAAGTGTAAAAGATGATAGGTGGTTATGGTGACAAAAGAAAAGAATAAGTAAAAGCTAAATTAAAGGAAAGCGAGGATCGGGATCGCATCCTATTATACGGATCGAAACAACTACTAACTAGAGTTAAGGCTCGAAAGCAATTTAATCGAGCATATCCAATTAAGCATCAACATCACACAATAAGGAATTTAAGCCAAAGTTGCGAGATTAAACATTTAATGGAAAATGGTCGCACGCGGATTAAATTCGGATTGTCGCTATAAATACTAAAGTTGCGTGACAAATAAAGTTTAACGCATAACAATCCAACTTTAATACACGCGGTTTCAATTAAACGCGATTTTGCACAAAACCTAGTTTTCGGAGCTCGGGGCCCGAAAATGGCGGAAATGAAATCCCGACCCTATTTATCTAAGGGTTCATGGTGAGTTACACTAAATTATGCTAATTAAACTAAGAAAACAAGAATTAAAGCAAGTAAACTATTTATAAAGCATTGAAACTAAATTACAAGGCAAGAGAAGAAGAAGAAGAACAAACTATATTAATGGAGAGGAAGTGAATAGTTCAATCTTACAAACCACATGGGTTGTCAATCCAAGAAGAAGAGAGAAATGAACTCTCCACACCAAACCCTAACTAAAACTATCTAAATCAGAATATGTGAGTCTCTCAATATTACAACAAAAACTAGATTATATAGTAAGTTGGAATAAAAGAAAAGAAGAAAGAAATAAAAGAAAATATCTGCAGGGGAAAAACAGGGGATCGATCGATCGACCCCTGTGGTCGATCGATCGACAGTGGAAAACGTGGCAAAAATAATAAGGCTCGATCGATCGACCCCCAGGCTCGATCGATCGATCAAGCAGGGGCAGCCTGCAATTTCCCCTGCATTGGCATACAATCCAACGTCGCTCAAATCGCCGTAACTTTGTCGTTATGCATCGGAATCGCGCACCGTTCACGGCCACGCGAAGCTAGCGAGGAGAGATACAACTTCCGTGTAGATGTCGGGCCAGGTGCCCAAACTGTCAAAAGACTAAAATGCCCTTGCGCGTGCGATAGTGTACGAAAATCGAGCGAAACGCATCCGAAGTTCACACTAAGCATCCAAACACCTACAAAAGCTCAATTAACCCCTGCAAAACATGTTAATCATAGAAATCCGAGGTTGTCTTGTTAACGAGCATAAATATAGGGAATAAGATCCCCGAGGAGGCTAATAACGCGTAGGTTAACGGGTGAAATACGCAATATTTGCGCCGTATCAAACCCTCTAGGTCACTCGTAAGTTTTCAAAACTTGTTCAACAAGCATTTTCAATAAAAGACAAAATAACAACTTTTGCCATTATAGCCGATAAGATCACCTTTCCACCCGCTATCACGCCAGGTTTCACACCAGAAAAGATAGATCGTGGTAGACCGTGACAAATAAATATAAGGACAAAAGGTTTTCAAATATTTATCACAAAGAAATATTATTTTGGTGAGCACATGCTATGTGAGCCCTAAGTTTTACTATAAATAGAGTATTAGGTGCACATTTATTTATGGTGACATAAAAGGCATTATTATACTGCACAAGCTCTCACATAAAAATATTCTTTCCTTGATATCTTTAAAATATTTAAGTGCTTACTTATCATTTCTTAGGGAATCACTACTCTCGAGAGTGTCCATTCTTTTAGTTAGTATTGAAAAGTTATATCCAATCATTAGCAACTCATTTTTGCAATAAGAATATCATTTTTATAAAAAAAAAATTAGTTTATGTTATTTCTCTTGGGATATTGTTATCTTAAATCGAATTTTTGGTTTGAGTGGGTCACGCCTCACCCATTTAAGAAAAACATAGACCCCTAGTACACTGCCCTCCTACAAACAGTAATGTATTGCATACAATGCTTGACTTGGGAAAGTTAAATTGATATAATTAGCTGGTAAGTAAAAATAAATTGAATAAAAAATATAAAGGAGTTACGATGCTTGATTCCTAAAACCTAGGAATGATGAGTAGAATGGTGTCAAAGAAACTCCTCCAGTGAATAGCTCAAGTATGTGACTTCAACGACAACATAAGACCCGTAGAAAAGTAATTCAACAACGAGGATTAAATCTTGAAAGTCTATAGTGCTGAAAGATTTAACTACATTAGGGAAAAAATAATAATAACGCATGTCCCTCCCATTTTCAATTGATTTTTTTAAGTTGTCTAAGTTACCATAACCATACAAGTTAAGTAATAATGCGATTCTATTCCCAACCCATATGAGGCCCATGTGATAAAGTTTCATCTTTTAAGTGAGTACGCTTTACATTAACAATACTCTATTCATCTACTATGTTATGAATCTCCCACTGTATGATAATCTCTTACATTGATCTAATTCTCTTTCTAAATATTATTATCTTACTTTAAGATCTCAAGCCACAGTTCATGTATACCTTGCCCTAATATTTCATTTAAATTTTGTATAAATTGTAATGGAGAGAGTTTTGATGATAACTACTGGAAGTTGTGAGTCAAAATTGAAGGAAATAGAAGAATTAGTATAAAAGGTAGTTCAAATGACATAGGGTGTCATTAGAAACAAAATCCTATGTCACGCGAAGGTTGCTTGAAGCAGGGTTCAAATGACCTTCGAGCGAGATCTCACTACCTTGCAGTCTCAAGTCGCGCAAAGGTCGTGTGAAGCAATGTGTCGAACGAGATCGATATGTCCTTCGATAGAGGTTCATGTCGTTCGAAGGACGTGCCAAAAAAATATTTTGGTCTGATTGCCCTTGTGCATTAACACATTCCTGACCATTGGATTGTTGATATGTCGAGCTCTAGTGAGCCCAGATTGGGCAAAACAGGATTTTTGGTATTTTTAGGGTTCTTGTGAGGCTTAGTTTGGGTCATTTGGGCATTTGGAAGAGATACAAAGATGAAAGGAAGAGAGGGGTGGTTTTCCACTATGGATAAGCTCCTATCAACCACTCACCACCATTCTACCACCATAAACCACCACTTTCTTCTAGTATTTTATCACATTCAAACCTATAGCACCCATTTTCCACCACTGATAAATTGGAGCTATGAAATTTGGAGAAGTGTTAGGGGACTTCGGAGAAGATGGTTAAGCTTTTATGGAGTTTGAATGGGCTCTTTGGCTTGTTAGCTTAAATGGAGACCATATAGAGCATTTGGAATATGCATTTGGTAACCCCTTGAGGTCACCTTTGGAGGTGGGGGTTGCTCCTCCTACATCAACCTTCTTACCACCATTTGAAATCTTTGAGGTGAGAAAATCTATCCTTAGTGTTTAAGACTCTATTTTCATTACTAGTATTCTTTTGGTTAGATTACATGAGTAGAATGCACATGAATAATTAATGATTTCAAGTAGATTAGTATTTAATATTTTTATGGAATAAAAATGTCGGTAACATATTATTTTAATAGGAAATAAAGGATGAGTAAATATTTCAAAGTTTCTTAAAATAAAGATTGGAATTTTTATGAAAATGGTGTATTTTCTAGAAAATTGATATCAACTAATTTAAGAAATAAAATGTTCGGGAAACGAGGTTGATTATGAAATAAAATAATTGGTGAAATAACATCGAAAATTTCTTGTAAGAATGGAGATTTTGGGAAAAATGGACCTTTGTTAAGTTTGAAGAAATTAAAAATGTCTTTATATTTTGAAAAGCATAATTTTGCAATTATTGTGAATTTCTAGAATGAAATGTATGTTTAACCCATTTAATAGTATTTTAGGATTTAAAATGCATCTTCTCGGGTATATAAACTTGTAGTATTTTGATAAGAAATATGTGAACAAGTTTAAAGGACATTTGTTGGGTTTAAACAATAAATAAGAAAAGTAGAAATTTTAATCTTCAAAGTGTGTGAGAAGGGGGTTAAAGGTGTAATGAATATAGGGTTGTAAGACTACATGTTTTAATAAAAAGAAAATGTGTTTTTCTTATAAAAGTAGCCTTTAAGTATAATTAGATTTCTTGAATAAGAAAGTAAAGAAATGTCTAACTTGGAAATATGACTAGTTAAGGTCTTGAATAAGTGTTAATAGTTAAACATTCAAAGGTTAGCACGTGTAACTTAATAACGTTTCGAAAGATTAACACTTATGATATTGAAAATAAAATAATGGAATAAAGATGTTTCTAATTGAAAGGAAAGTTACTCCAAAAAGGTTAAAAGGTGTTTAAAAACACTTAAGAAGTTTGTGTGGGTAACTTAATGGTATTTTGGGAAATTAACACTTATGAAATGGACTAAAAGGTGAATTTGAGAACAAATCGGTAAAATGGTAATTTTACTAAAGCGGAACATTTTTATGAAATAAAAACGTGGGGAAAAATATAACACAAATTGGGGTGAAAACCCTGGTTTGGCTTCGACCATGTAAAAAGGGAAGTAAGGAATAATGTGGACATTCATAAAATGTTAAAATACATAAAAGGAACTCTGATGACACCATGATAATTAAGGAGGCCTGGAGCCCTATGGTGAAAGACCCAAAAATATTGTCCAGAGTATATGGTGGCACCGTCGGCAGTGTGGAGCCCATTAAAGTACGCAGTTTATTAAACGATTCCAATAAAAGATAAAGGAATAAGTAACATGTCAAGAAATGGATTGTGTGGTGAAATTGTATTAATATAACCTAACTTGAATGAATTAATAAATGTTCCGGTAAAGGTTAAAGGGACAAGAAATATGTAAAGTGATTAGTGTCCATAAAGTAAGAAAACAGTAAAGTATGATGGTTAAACGGGTAAGTTAAGAAAACTAAGAAGGTTTATGTAAGGACATATTTTCCATCATCCTATTTACCTTTAGTATGTCGTATCGCGTTATAACCGTCAAAGCAATTCATGTTCACATGTTCAAGAAGACGGATCCGAATATCATGCATCTTCAACATCTGTGCGTCATAATGTATATTTTTGTACCGATTTAATTTTGAGTTACTTAGATTTTTTACTAAGTATTGAGATACTTTTCTAAAATATTTTATTTCAAAACAAGGTATTTTTCAGACTTAAAATGTTATCTGAGATACTTGTAGGCGGACTAATTTTTTTTTCCTCCAGTCGTTCACACGACATGGATAAGTTTTTCTAATGACATTGCCATGTCATTAGATAGGTCGTTTGATGTCCATGATCGAATATGGATCAAACGGTGGCGTATTGGTTTGGTTTTTAATAAGTCATTTTTTGGTCGTTCAGATGACATATCAATGTCGTTCAAACTACATGATGATGTCATTCAAACGACATGCACTGACTCAAATTTTTTTGTTAGCCTATAAATACATGTTTCGTGATTCTTTTCAATTAAGACTTTTCATTTATGTAAATTGCAGACCTGATGCAATTAAGTATTCACTTTTTAGGGATAAAACACTTTTTACATTCACCAAAACCATCCCATATACTTTTGCGGGTCTTTTTTGAAATCCAAACACTTATGTCAGGAAGTTTATTCTTATGGAGTGATGTCTTTACTGCTGAACTTGGGGAGACTTGCGGGTATTCACTTCTGAAGGAGGAACTACGGTTCTTGTGATGCTCGAGGGAGTCATTGCTGGTTCAAGGTTACGGTCTTTGTGTGTTCTTGCGGGAATTCATTGTAGTATTTCACTTGTAAGTTTGTAAGTTGCGATTTGTATTTTATTGGTGAAATAAAGGTTTTGCCTTGCAGGGATTTTTCTTGAAATTGTTTGTTTGCATGCTTACATGATTTAATTCTTTCAATCACATTTGCATGTTTAGGGTTTAATTAAAATTGGTTTGACTATTAACTCTAATTAAATAACTTTAATCCAATAAAAATTTGCGAACTCTCAAATTGGTATCACATCCCACTTTTATAAATTGGTATCAGAACTGGTTTCACCAAAATATCGTGAGATCCTTTTTTTGCAAAATTTTTGTGATATCAATCATTTTTGAATTTTTTTTTCGATGGATAACTTATATAATCGGGTGCCTGTCTTTCATGGCACAAATTATGCTTATTGAAAATCCCAAATGAGATCTTGTTTAAAGCAATTGATGAAAGAGTTTGACTCATATGTGAAACAGGGTGGACTCTTTCCACTGTTACCATCGAAAATGTCATAAATCCCAAACCTGTGTCTGGCTGGACTAAAGATGATTATAAATGGAGTACCTATAACTCCCGAGGCCTTAGTGCTATTTATGGAGTCGTCACCCCTGACGAGTTTCATCGTATCATGACGTGCACCACGTCGAAATAGGCATGGGATATCCTCCAAATGACACATGAGGGTACCAACGCGGTTAAGGCATCAAAATTGCAAAATTCGACCACCCAGTTTGAAACTATTACTATGTAGAGTTCTAGTGTTTTGATGTGTTTTATGCTAGGTTGTCGGACATAGTTAACACTAGTTTTAATTTGGTGGGAAATTTGAGGAGTCGAGAGTTGTTTAAAAGGTTTTGACATCACTTCCATCCCGTTTTATTCCTAAGACCACCGTTTTAAATTCATTGAGGATATAATATACACTTAGGTTAGAAGAAATCGTAGCAGACCTTCAGACTTATGAGATCGACATGTTTCCCAAAATCGTTAAGCCTAAGGATAAAGGAATAACTTTAAAGACTCATGTTAAGGAAAAGAAAAAAGAGAGAGTTTATGAGTCTGATTCTGCGGGCGAGGTTGATTTTGATGAATTGTCCTTGTTTGGTAAATTTTTTAAAAAGTTTCTCAAATTTTCCAAGAAAATTCTTCCAATAAGAAGATTTTTGAGAAAAATAAATAGAAAGATGTTGGATATCGATGAGAAAGAGGAAGAGGTGAGATGTTATGAGTGAGACTACAAAGGGCACAAAGATTTTGAGTGTACCACTATGATAAAGAGAAAAGGCAATACGATTGCTAACACGACCAGTCTTAGCGATAGTGACATCGAGTTGGATGATTCCAAGAATGAATCACCACATGAAAAGTGCATTGCTTTCATGTCTAGTCACGTGAGCACATCTAGTTTGTCCCACGATAATGAGGACACTTATAAACGTTAGAGCCTTGATGATATTTCATGCCATTCAGAGGGATAGTGAGTGTGAGGATGAGACCGCAAGTGAGGGAAAATGGGATCTCCAAAAGGCGTTTAGAGATTTGTACACTAGGACGTTGAAAATCAAAAAGTTGAATAAAGAGTTAGGTCTTAAGGTGTTAGATTTTAATTGAGAGATAGAAGTTTTGAGGGTGTGTGAGGCATCGACGAATCAACTTAAGAAGGTGACAGTTTCTTTATGTGAACAGTTGATCATCTTAGGCCTGGAAAAGAGTGAATTGATCTACATTGTGGCTAGTTTTATGATAGATCTTTAATATTGATTAGAGATTAGTGAGAAACTTAAAGCCTGTGTATCCCAACTCAAAAGATATCTCTAACGTGTTCGAGAGGTCTAGGTCACTATAGAGAATATATCTAAGAAGGTTGGGAAGATTCTCCTTGGTCCAACTTTGGGTAATGTTGAGAGACTAGGAATAGGTTATAATGGTGCATCTACTTCCCATGTTGCACTCGAGGTGATTCCCGAGTTTGTTATAGATCCATATGGCTCTCAACCTAACCCACCAGGGCATTTGTTTCCCCATAGGGGAGCGCATCCGAGACGTTTTTGAGAAAGTTGTTCATAGTCTCATTATGTTTGTTCGCATTACAAGAAAAGAGGAGACCTTAGGGAATTTTTCTTTATGTTGGGCAGTGTGTCTCATAGGTATTTACTTCATTATGCTACTACACGTGTTCCCACATGCAATCCCACACATGATACTTTGCATGATCTCTAACATCACATGAGAGATTTTGATCACTTTCGAGAGCATGTTAAGTATTTAATCAAGACTACACATGATTTGATAGATTTTTTCATAGGATGCCACCACCTTTGGAAAACTACTCCGGACCTAATGATTGAGGTTTAGACTTGTTTGCTAACATATGATGATTTTCATAATGATATTTTATGCCTATAGCTAGTGTGTACTACCATTGTATTTATCATTTTCCATTTTGATATATTTTTCGAAAAATCCAAAAAGATTTTTATTTTTGAAATTTTTTGGAAAAATACAAAAATATTTTCTATTTTTTGAGAAAAAAATTAAAAAAGCCAAAAATATTTTATTGTGATAAATGTTTTTGAAAAACACAAAAAGATTTTTGTATTTTTTTACACCGTGTGTGGATGGACATTTAGGATGACCAAGTCACAATATCATTGTTGACGCAAAAATTCTTCGTCTACGAGGACCAATCAGAAAAGGACACACGTCATCCTACGTGGCAATATTTATTCTTATTCGGCACCCGAGGAGAGTTGGTCGGCATACAAACCAACACATAGCATACCAATAAACCAGGAAGATCAAATGATAACTATGCATTTAATGTGCATTAATGAAGATAACAACGCATTTAATGAGCCTTAATGTACATTTCTACTGTATCAATAGATGACAACACATATCATACCAAGCAATTCAAGGAAGACCAACCATCATAGAAGTCCAACAATTAGATTCACTGTATATAGACATAAATGTCTGAATGTATAAAGACATTGTATCTCTTTATCTCCCATCACTATAAATACATGTATTCCATTAGCCAAAGGAGAGACAACTAAGAAACACCATACACAAGATACACATTCTTTCTCTCTTTACACCATATTGTGCTATTGTAAATACTTGAGAATAAAATAACAGTGGACGTAGGCTTTATTCATAGCCGAACCACTTTAAAAACCTTTTGTCTCTTATATGTTTGAGGTGAATGTTTATCTTCATCTTCAATCTCATCCTCATCATTTATCTGTTGTTGACGCCACTAAAATGGCAGAGGCCATTTTCTGTCTTCAACAGATTGGCGCCGTCTGTGGGAACATGCTACAAGCATTGTTCTCCATCAAAAGCTAAGTTTTTATTTTCTCTAGGTGTAATCAATTATACATATATCTTTTGATTCAATCATGATTTTTATGTTTATATACATAAATTAATTGTCCCTTTTTTATCTACAAAATGTTGCATATCATGATTTTTAAATCATGACTGTTAGATTGATTCTTATTTAGAAATCTAAATAAATGGTGGATTTCATAAATCAAAACTTTTGGCTTGATTCTCAAGTTTAAATTTTATATCATGAATCACATATTCAGAGATTACATAAATTTTTAGAATTCATATAACACTGTTATAAATAATAATTTTCCACATTATATACAATCTGAAATTCGAATATGTTAACCACACCGTTTTATTTATACACTCAATTATTATTCACCTGTAGATATGGACAACCATGTCATATGATGATAATATTCATGGTTATTTTGAAACAAGTTTTGAAAGATCTTCAATGACTATTCAAATTCCCATTATAATTCCCATCATATTTTTAATCAGAGAATGGAAAAAATTAAAATCAAGAACAATTTTATCTCTTCTGGAAATTGCAATTCTGACCGAGATCTACTTGAAAAGTTCTTATCAATTTGATTCATTTAAAAAAATATATATGTTTCTATTCAGTGTTGTAGACAATTTTTGCCATAAATGTGAGACGTCAATGACTCTTCTTGAAAATGTTTTGGGAAAACACGTTTATATAATGAGTTACATGAGGGGAGGAGATTTCACATATGTTGATTCCCATATTTCACATTTTCTATGGGAATAAAAGTTCAAATCCATTCTCTTTCCTCTCGAATATTGATCATATTTTTCATAGATCTGATGATTTCTATTTATTGGTTCTCTCTTAAATCTGATAATTTTGATTTATAGGTTCTCTCTTATACTTGATTGCCGATAATAATGTGAAAAATAAGAAGTTAGAAAGACATTTTCTCTCTCATGATTATCACAAAAAATCACCTCAAATTTGAGATGAAGATTTCTCTAAAAGTCGTCAATTCAATGGATCAACTTTTATTTTCAAAATATCTGGATTCAATGCAATAAATGATTTGCTGTATTATTAGGAGATACAAATCCTATCTTTCTCTCTCTTCAAGATATTTGTTGTATTATAAAATAAATTATTGTTGTATTATTTTGGGAAAAAGGGTTGTCTTTATAAACATCCAGAAGGAGCGTAATAATCAACAAGCAGTATCTCAAAAACTCAAACTCAAAAACCACAAAGTTATAATACGAAGAAATTTTCTTTTTGTTGATTCCCAGGGAAACAAAGAAGTTTTGGATTTATTAAATTCATATCAATCGTTTCGACTTCAATGTTCTATAGTAACGAAAATTGCAAAATTGGGATACAAGCTGTTGAACAGTGTCAAAACCCAACTGGATATCTGGGTTTATTCGATCCACGTCACATCTCAACCTTTCGTTATCAGAATGACATGCCTATGTGAAATCAAGATTTTCATTTCACTGGATTTTTCTCAAATTAGATTTGAAGTCTACCTACTTTGGGTATAAAGCTCCAGTAAATATGCAACTACAATTTTATAATAGATACACTTTTCTCATAGTTGGTCGACAACGAGGTATGAAAACCCCATATCTTGGCAAAAGATGACAATCAGGAAACATCAGATCCACACATCGGCATCGCCTTAGTGGTCACCAAACACACTGAGATAACCATTAAGTAGCTGGAAAATGCATTGGACCTCTTTTATTGGTTGGCGACAAGATTTCACAAGGTGAAAAGCTTCCCGACCTACATATTTGTTGACCGGCATCATGTTTTATACATCAAAAAGGAGCTCCATGACTTACAATTTGTTGGTCGGAGACTTTTTTAGGTCGGCATCAATGGTCAACCAAATTCCTCCTCGACTATAAACTTCTGGCCTTTTATGTTGGTCAGTAATTTCAAAAATTCCTTTTTTATGATCGACAAAGATCAATTAGTAATTTTTGCAAAGGTCGGTAGAACCTACTGTTGGTCGGAGATCGCTATAACGACGAAGGTAGAGGATAATAGCTGCTAGATTACTGGTGGGAGACCACATGAACAATATATGTCAGAACATTTATTGGTCGGAGACAACTATTATACAGATTAAGTGATTCCCGACCTCCTCTTTTGTTGGTCGACGACAAGGTTTCACAAGTTGAAAAGCTTTCCGATCTACTACTTCTTGATCGACACTTACAAAGCTGGTCGGCAAAATCAATCCTGGATCAGTAACATCGCCAAGTACGGGGAATTTACCAAATTACAGCAATATGGTACGCTGGTATTCCGGGTTGGTCGGTACAACATTTCGGATCATCTACATAGGTCGACAATCATACTCGACCAATCTTTATTGGTTCATCAGACCATTTTCATTGTTCAGCATATTTTATACAACAATTACCTATCCTGGTCGGAATGATATGTTGGTCGACAGAAATTTTATAGATCGATAATTACTGGTCGGCGTTCCATTAAATTAAGATCCGAGCACGTTTGTACAAGTTTTTGTTGATCATAGGGGTTGTACAGCAATACCCCCACCATCTGTAGCTGGCCGGTGTTATATATCTAATTGGTCAGGGAAATTAATAAGTGGTTGGAGGCATGTATTGCACTGATGGAGGTACTACCGACCCCCTATGGCTGGTCGACAGCTTCTCGATTTTCATTACTGGTCGACAACTACCCATGGTTGATCGGTATGTCTCATATGAACTCTGATCGGCATTCACTTACACAACTCGACTGTCGACGACATGTATAGAATCAGAGCAAAGGCTTCCCGACCATGGTCGGTGAAGGATATTGGTCGTCGATGGTTATCACTTGTTGATGACAAGTACTTGAACGAAGAAGTGGCAATTTTGTTTTCCCAGATTATTGATTTTGACAAAGTCAAAATCACAACAATGGTTTTAAAATACAAATTCGCCCCCTACTATTTCTTAATTCAGACATCTATAATAAAATAATTCTTTTTAAAGATAAATAAAATATACACCTGAATTTTATCTTAGAATTAATTTTCCGATCCCACACTTGGCCAGACACTTAAAATTAAAATTATTTTTCAAAAATTCCAAATCAAACCTCATGTCTTGCACATTTGATAAAAAAAAATATGCTCATATGACACACATTTGGCACAAAACATTTTTTTTCATATTTTGAAAATTTTTATTGCCTTGTGTTGATACACATTATATATTGATTGGATCAATAAATTATTCTCATGACTAACTATTTGAACTAGTCTCAACAGGAGTTCGAGCAACTTATTAAAATTCCATAGGGACATGAGTTAATCCCGACAAAAGCTCGTCCACAATCTTAAACCTCTGGAAAACTGTTATTGCTCAACATCAGGCAATTTTGTCTTGACAGATCAACCGAACATATATTATTTCACATTTTGAAATTGATATTTTTATTGCCCGAGCAAATACATATCATATATTCATTATATTGACTAGATTATTCTCATGATAACTAATCAATTCAGCCTACACATTTGGTAGGGCAAGTTATTAATTTTTACAGGTACAAGATTCAGTATCGACGAATGCTCGAAAATAATCTTACTCTTCCGAAATATATTATCATAGCTCGGCAATATGAAATTTCACCTCAGCAAGGAACTATATATTTGTATTATTGCTTTGATTTATGCTCAAGCATGAATTATTCTATATATCCGTTCGGATTCATATTCTATATTCATTTCAACATGGAACTCGGCGAGATACTTATTATCATATTCAACTCCGAGAAGAACTATAACATTTATTATATTTCACCCCCAACGGATAGTTGGTCAGGGTAATTCTTATTTATATTCAGGCCCAACAAAGTTCTCTGCCATATTCTTATATTGTGGAAAATATTATTCTTATTCGCAATTTTGCCTCGACAGATCATCGATGCACTTTATTATTATTCTGAATCATTCTTTATATCTATTCGAATGCATATTCTATATTTATCTCAGCATGGAGCTCGGCAAAATATTTATTATATCTTATTCCCAATAATTTGTTGGTCAGCGCCGAGGAGGTCTCCGTCATTTATTATATCTTATTCCCAACAATCTGTTGAGGATGTCTCCAGCATTTATTATACCTTATTCCCAATAATCTGTTTGTCAGCTCCGAGGAAGTCTCTAGCCTTTATTATCAATTACCACCAACTCCGGTTAGTCGGGAACTCAATTACCACCAACTCCGATTGGTCGGGAAGCAAATTACCACCAACTCCGATTGGTCGGGAAGCAAATTACCACTAACTCCAGTTGGTCAGGAAATAACACAGAACCAACTCCGGTTGGTCGTCAATTCAATTATCGCCAACTCTGGTTGGTCGGGAAGAAAATTACCACCAACTCCGGTTGGTCGGGAAACAAATTACCACCAACTCCGGTTGGTCGGGAAGCAGCATCTATTACCACCAACTACGGTTGGTCGGTCATCTATCACCACCAATTTCGATTGGTCGGTCGATCAGTAAATAACAACTTCGGTTAGTCGGACAACAGACAGCGGGTGGAGCAAATCTTATTGTCTATGCAAAATAAGAAAATTTGTCAAATAACATACTTCAAGGCCGAGAAAGCATACAAAATTCATATTCCACATTTGGAGGATTCTATTACAAATTTAGTTGTTCATTCAGTGGCACATTCTCATAACATCATGTAGTCGAGCATCAAATTCAACTCCACAAACTTACATAGTCGGGGCCCCGACTAATTATCATTCAGAATTTATTTTTCTTGCTCAGGAGTTAGTTGTGCTGTTGAAAGTTCAGGAGGCGTATTCAGGAGTTATTATGCACATGCTAATGAATTTCAAGATTCAAATTCAACATCTACAACACTAAGATCTTTACTACTACTGTCCCGACCAATATTAAAGAAGAAGCTGTATGAAAATGTTTCGAAGTCCACCACTAGATTGGTAAGAGTTGGCTTCAAAAGCTAGTATGTTACTCGACAAAGTAGTTAGAGGATCATAAATCAGAAAATTAAGCACGTGAAGTTAGCATTTAGTTGCTCGGAACAGTTAGCAGTTGGTCGGCTAGCAAACCAACCAACATACTTAAAGATTATGACAAGCTACAAGCTGCATACTATGGCATGGCTGCATCCAAATTCACAGGGGTGATACATAGCACACGTTCGCTTGATGAACAGAGTTCCTCAAAAGAAAGATTAGCAACCATCGATCAGCCTACATCATATGTCGTCTAGGAGATAGTGCACTTTATGTTGAACAAATAAAGAAGGCAGATTAAGAATTTCACAAGCACCGAGCAACACTGCAGAATAAATACTCCATCCTTTCAGTGAACCATCAAGCATGGAGCATTGGGGGCTTCTGTTGACCCAAAAATTCTTCATCTACGAGTACCAATCAGAAAAGGACACACATAATCTTACGTGGCAATATTTATTCTTATTCGGCACCTGAGGAGAGTTGGTCGGCATACCAACCAACACATAACATACCAATCAACCAGGAAGATCAAAGGATAACTATTCATTTAATGTGCATTAATGAAGATAACAACACATTTAATGAGCCTCAATGTACATTTTTACTGTATCAATAGATGGTAACACATAGCATACCAAGCAATTCAAGGAAGTCCAACCATCATAAAAGGCCAACAATTAGATTCATTGTATATAGACATAAATGTCTGAATGTATAAAGACATTGTATCTCTTTATCTCCCATCACTATAAATACATGTATTCCATTAGCCAAAGGAGAGACAACTAAGAAATATCATACACAAGATACATATTCTTTCTCTCTCTACATCATATTGTGCTATTATAAACCCTTGGGAATAAAATAACAGTGGACGTAGGCTTTATTCATAGCCGAGCCACTTTAAAAAGCTTTTGTCTCTTATATGTTTGAGGTGAATGTTTATCTTTATCTTCAATCTCATGCCTCTTGCCATTTTAGTGGCGTCAACAATCATTCCATTATCTATGTGGATTTTTGATAGTGTTTTGAGACGTAACATCATTTCATCCATGTGCTTTATAATGTTTGGAGTCATTAAGATGAGAGTTGTGATTACTTTTTACATGTTTGACTCATGATTTTCTTTAATGCACACGCGCACAAATTTATTTTATTATTATACTTGTCTATCACATGTTGGTCATAGTTTTTTCATCTCAATTATGTATCTAAAACGAACTAAATGCGATAAAACGAGACAATGAAAGTAGTGCACGCAAGAACTATTGCTCGAGATAGCTTATTTAGAATTAAAAAAAATGGGTGAACACGAGAATGGGCTGTAAGAGGTAAGTTAACTCGTTGTGAAAGCCACCATTTGAAAAAGGGCCCAAAAAAATTAAGGCAATAAAAATAATAATACGGCAAAATCGGGTCAATATGAAATCTCTTAAAAAGAGAATTCATAACCTCAATAAAAAAATTCATTATTATTTATGAGGGAGTTTGGTTGGAAATCAACGGGTTTGAACGTCCTTACAAAGTCTTGAAAAAGCGTTACATAGTTTTAAACGTTATTGGTATGAAAATTATTTTAGACTTTGATTTGTTGATTAGATTGATTCGATATCATTTGAATTCAATGTTTTTACACCTAAGGATGAATTTTGAGTTCATTCGTTAGGAGTATGAAAAATTCATCGTGCACATATGTTATGAATATTGGAGTTAAATTTTCTATCGAATTTGTTCACATCCATTCATTCCGTTTTCACAATTTGGTTATCTTAATGTTAGTTCATGGTGTGTACTGTTTTTTTAAATTATTTTTTCTTGAAAAATATTAAAAAGTAAAAAATAGACTCTGAGCCTTTTGAGTTTATCCTTGTATGAGCTTAAGTGACATTTGTTTGTGATGATTTTCTATGCTTGTTGTGACCCAATACTGTTTATTATTGTTTTATTCTTTTCCTTGTCTATTTCTTGTAAATAAAAAGGGGGTTGACCGAATTATGAATTATAGGGGAGTGAGAGTTTGAATTATGGGGGAGATTTGATATTCGATTTATGTTTATCTCAATTCAAACTCGATACATCACGAAGGTATTTGTTTGTCTATTGTGTGTAGGACTTTGATGAGTATTTGAAAAACACAAAAAAAGAGCAAGGAGATTTAAATATTTGAAAGTTGAAGATTTTTGAAGACTTGCATATTTAGTATCTTTCCACTTTTGAGTTCATAGGAGGGTATTAAATTTGTAGAGGCTATTTGATTGATAATTCAGAGATTTTTATTTTGTACTGAAATAGACATAAGGGGGAGATTTGTAAGGACATATTTTGCATCGTCCCTAGTTTACCATTAGTATGTTGTATACCGTTGCAACCGTCAAAGCAATTCACGTTCACACGTTCAAGAAGACGGATTCGAATATCATGCATCTTCAACATCTATGCGTCATGAGGTATATTTTGGTACAAATTTAATTTTGAATTACTTTGATTTTTTTACTAAGTATTAAGATACTTTTCTAAAATATTTTATTTCAAAATGAGGAATTTTTTGGACTTAAAATGTTTTATAAGATACCTGTAGTCGGACTTTAAAAAATATTTTTTTTCTCTTGTCATTCAAATGACATGGCAAAGTCATTCTAACGACATTATCATATCGTTAAATAGGTCATTTGATGTCATGGATTGAATATGGATCAAACGACGACATACTGATTTTCTTTTTAATAGGTCATTTTTTTATTGTTCAAACGACATGATGATGTCGTTCGAACGACATGCGCTACCATAAATGCTGTTGCTTGCGTGTAAATACCTGTTTCGTGAAGCTTTTCAATTAAGACTTTTCATTTATGCAAACTGCAGACCTGCTAAAATTAAGTCTTCACTTTTTAGGGTTAAAACAATTTTTAGATTCACCAAAATAATCCTATATAATTTTGTGAATCTTCTTTGGACCCCAAGAAATCCTGTCACGAAGTTTATTCACGTGGAGTGCTGTCTCTACTACTAGACTTGAGGATACTCAAGGGTATTCACTGCTGAAGAAGGAACTGCAGTTCTTGTAATTTTCGAGGGAGTCATTATTGGGGGTTATTGCAGGAATTCATTGTAGTGTTTCACTTGTAAGTTTGTAAGTTACGATTTACATTTTATTGGTGAAATAAAGGTTTTGCCCTGCGGCGATTTTTCTTGAAATTGTTTGTTGCATAATTAGATGATTTAATTCTTTCAATCACATAGTTGCATGTTTAAGGTTTAATTAAATTGATTTGAAGATTGACTATAATTAAATTAGTTTAATCCATTTAAAAATTGCGAATTCTCAAATTGGTTTCACATCCCGTTTTTACGGTTTAACTATAATTTAACACGAGGGTGTGTCGTGAAAGGTTTTCAAAGGTCAAATAAGTATTTTGTAACACGGTATTCACGTGTGCTGAAAGGGTGATTTTCAAATGAAAATGATAAAGTGCATTGTTTTAAATGGATTTTTTTTATTTTTTATTGAAAAGAGACATTATCCCCACACATATTATTTATAAGAAGAAAAGAGAAATAGCCTCTCAGTGACATATAAAACTTTACCAAAGCTTGATCTAGAGGTCAGGCCCAATAATCTAGATCTAAAAAAGCAATAAAGATGGAGATTTATAATCATCGCCATTACAAGAAAATAGAAAGATAAAATAAAGAATAAATTTGGGATTTTAGAAACTAACACCATTACAAGAATTTGTGCTGAATTCTAATTTGAGGGAAGTTGTACGTTAAACAAAGTATGATGGTTTCAAGCATTTAACCGTGTGAATTAAATAAATGGGTAAATGTCAAGTTATAAAAGAAGGAGTCTTCATGAGATTAAGGTAAATTTATCAGGATAGACAATGTTTTCGTAAGTAAAACAATTTCATGCATTAAGTGTGTGTATATATATATATAAGTTAATTGCATGTGCGCGTATGTATAACGTGTAGAGTCTTCTTTCCACCGCTCGTTTTTATATTGTATTTGTATATTTCCATTGAACATTGGCTGACACCCTCGTCTTTGTTATGGTAGGTTGGGTGCGGGTTCATACTTTAAGAGCGTTATACAAGCAAGTATTTTATTTAATTTTACGTTAGTATCTCTGTATATGCTTGGACTCCGGGGGTGCTTCCCATGGATACCTCACGTAGTTTGACTTGAAATTGGATTCACATGCTAAATAAGTAAATCGTTAATGAAAAAATAAAACTGGACTAGCAAAATTATATAGGTTTTTTAATTGCACTTCACACCTAATGCTCGGGTCAAACCGAGTTAACTACGAGTAACCCATAAATCCAGGCCAGGGTGTTACAAATGGTATCAGAGCTCTAAGTTTAAGGTTCCTTTCGGGAGTGACGTGGTGAGGTCAGCATTGGATCTTTCAACGTCGGTGTTGGTTTGGGCCGATCACGCTAGCTTGGTGATAGTTTAGTTCGTGTCCTCGATGGTAGAATTAAAGAGGTTGGCACGATAAGTAAGTTGCTCCCACGCGATCAAGTTGATAGTTATTAATCGCTTTCGCACTTATGATTAGATTTTTTTAGTAATTTATGGGTGTCCATGCAAGCCAATAATGGTGACACCGTGGTTGTTAGTGTGAGGTGCTTATGTTCCAATCCTTGATGACATAGAGCCTTGTGAGATGTTCATAGAGTGAGATGATTCCATTGGGTAGGTGGCACAAATTGTATATAATCAACGATAGAGATTGATGATTAGGTTATCGTGACTAAGCACTGATGGTTGGTGATTAAAAGGTGTATAGCCCTTTGGTGCGGCACTTATAGGCAGTTAACGCCGGTAATGTAGTTAGGTAAATTCGATCCTTGGGGTGATATTGCGATTAATGGTAGTCCGGTGAACGTATGAAGTTGTGTAGGCCACTAGCGACAACACGTGGTCCTTTGCATGAGATGTATTGTGTGGTAACCTTGATGATGCAGAGTAGCCTTGGTAGTGGTAATAATTGAGTGGCATTCATAAAAATCGATTTTGTGGTGAGAACATATTGGGTCCATTGGTAAAGGACTTGAGTTTAGTGTATCCTAATTATAATGTGGTATTATGGAATAGGATCCCCCGTGCGGTCCACTGTGTAGGCCTTGGTATTTATACGTAATACACGACATCTTATATCCTACCAAGATCTATATAGTCGTGTTAACTTGTAGATTACCACACTGTATGTTGTTTTCATAGTGAGGCAATTTAGTTGTTATGATTGAAGATTCATTGAGGATTAGATAAGGCAGACCTTGAGGTTTATAAGTTGTGGGCGATGTACTGTACCCTGCCATAATCCTTAGTATCGTTAGTTACATTTAGTACGTGACATATTGTCACATCCATTTGGAAGAAAGATAAGATTAGTATCTACATGTAGAGAGTCATTTTAGCTGCCAAAGTAATGCTAAGTACGAGGTAATCCTAGTGTTAGAGTGGGTTATAGGCATTTTGGGGTGCCCGTAAAACTAATTATGTATGGCATAATTGGAAATAGAAGTTGACTTGTTGCCACGACTTGAGGTGTTCTATAGTCATGGTATGCCACATGTGGAAGCTCGTGGACTATTGTGTTTTCAAGCACCGGGTAATCACGATGTGGGTATTGAAAGGTTTGTAGAGAGAGCCTGCAACGATAAAGGTATGGATGATGAAATCTTATCGGGTCTTAAGGATTGTTACATAGAATGTGTTTGGTGTTCTTAGGAGACCGGTTAAGTCTATTATGAAGGAGAATTATCATCCTAGTAATGATTGTGTTGAGGGTTAGGTGATGACCTCAGATTGTTGGTCAGGGTTTTAAAGAGTCGTTTAGTGTTCGTGCCAAGAGTAGCTTCTCGAATTGGCGTAGATGAGTGAGTGTAATCCCTAAAGTAAGATGACAGCCTATGTCATTGTAGGCGTGATGCTCGGATATCATAAAATTACTAGTATTTTTATTGTGACGCTCGATTTCAAGGTATTAAAAAATGCATTCGAGAATTGGGTTGACAACGCCATATGAAGATTTAAATTGTCAACCAAGTTGGGGTGATATCGAAGCAGGATAGAATGTTGGCGTGTGTCGATGGAATATTCTAGGGTAGCCTTAACAAGGTAATTACTAGTTCTTGGCATATCCTTCCAAGCCAGTACAGATTAGAGGATATAGCCCCGTGTTATACTTACTACCCTTAGAATGCCAATGGCGGTCGGTGTGGCCGCCAAATGAATTTTATGTGATTAGAACCCGAAAGTAATCTTGGTGGAAATCTCATGTGGTCAAAGGACATGGTAAGTAAATACCTCACTTGAACTAAGTAATGCCTAGGGGAATTTGGGGATTTAATCACTATGTGACAAGGCAAACAGTAACTTGGGTGCAGTAGGTTGGTAACGTTATCACCAGTAAGTGAACTAGGTCAGTGTAAATAAGGGCATTAGGCATTCTCCAATCGGAGTAGTTCATGTGTGCTAAGGATGTTAAGGGTAGGGCCTTACTCCCAAGGAGGGAAGTTTAGAATTGACTCCATAGAGAACTAAAGGTTCGTATATTGATTCCTAGTTACGAGAATGAATAGTTATGATTTGATTCCTCATGGTTGGTGACCCAAGCTAGGGTGTGTGGCTAAGATTAGTACCCGATGGGAATGTCGAGAATGAGTGAAATGACTTCTAGCATGTGGCATAGGTTCGCTTTTGTAAATCATAATCAGACGCTTATGGGTGGAATTTTTTGAGACATTGCTTGTTCCTTAGAGTTATCATCTGTCCCTTTTCAGTTTCGGTACTAACATAGGAAATGTCAGAAATTTTTTGGTCAGAATCATCACTTGAGCGGAGACTCGGAGTCGATTATGCGACATTCATGGTTAGCAATATGGTGAGCATTAGAACATGTCACATGTTGGTTATTTGGTGACAACCCCGTGTGGGGGCACGTAGTGTGACCTTATTATTGATAACATCGATGACTTTGTCTTGGAGGATTTCTATGTATTAGAATAATAAGTTGGTGAACCCCTTAAGCTTAGCATTGACGGAACGAGAATTTTGGGGACAAAATTTCCCAAGGAAGGAAATTTATAATACCCTGCCCTAACATTTCATTTAAATTTTGTAAAAATTGTAATGGAGTGAGGTTTGATGATAACTATTGGAAGTTATGGGTCAAAATTGAAGGAAATAGAAGAATTGGTAGAAAGGGTAGTTTAAATGACATAGGGTGTCATTAGAAGAGAGAGCCATGTTTCGTGAAGGTCACTTGAAGCAGGGTTCAAATGACCTTTGAGTGAGATCTCACTACCTTACAGTCACAGGTCGCACAAAGGTCACGAGAAGCAATGCATCAAATGAAGTGGACATGTCGTTTGAACGAGGCTCATGTCACTCGAACGACGTGCCTTGAAAATGTTTTGATATAATTGCCCCTATGAGTTTTCACATTCCTGGCCATTGGATCATTGAGTTATCAAGCTCAGGTGAGCTCAGATTGGGGAAAATGGGATTTTGGGTGTCTTTAGGAGTTTTTTAAGGCTTGGTTTGGGTCATTTGGGAAATTGTAATAGATAAGAAGATGAGAGGAAGAGAGGGGTGGTCTTTCACTATAGATAGGCTCCTATCCACCTCTCATCATCATTCCACAACCATAAACCACCACTTTCTTCTAGTATTTCATCACATTCAAGCCTATAACACAAATTTCCACCATTGTTGAAATGAAGCAATGAATTTTGGAGAAGATGATGGACGGTTTTATGGAGTTTGAAGGGGGTCTTTGGCTTGGAAGCTTAAATGGAGCATTTGGTAACCCCTTGAAGTCACCTTTGCAGTTGGGGATTGCTCCTCCTACACTAACCTTCTCACCACCATTTGAAGTATTTGAGGTGGAAAAATGTAACCTTAGTATTTAAGACTCTATTTTCATTACTAGTAGTCTTGTGGTTAGATTACATTATTAGAATGCACATGAATAATTAATGATTTCGAGTAGATTAGTATTAAATATTTTTATCGAATAAAAATGCTGGTAAAATTTTATTTAGATAGGAAATAAAGGAAGTGTAAATAGTTCAAAGTTTCTTGCAATGAAGATTGGGATTTTTATGAAAATGGTGTATTTTCTAGAAAATTGATATTAAATATTTTAAGAAATAAAATATTTGGGAAATGAGGTTGAGTATGAAATAAATGATTAGTGTAATAACATATTAAAGTTCTTGTAAGAATGGAGATTTTGGGAAAAATGGACCTTCGCTAAGTTTGAAGAAATTAAAAATGTGTTCAGGTGTTGGAAAGCATAATTTTGCAAGTATTGGCAATTCCTAGAATGAAATGTTTGTTTAACCCATTTAATAGAATTTTAGGATTTAAAATCCATCTTCTCATGCATATAAACTTGTAGTCATATCATATCATATCATATTATATATATATAGTATAATCATTGTTGGTACAATTATCTCAAAGTACAACAATACAAAATGACATAATTAATTGTACAAGTGAGTATGCTCAACTCACATCAAACCACGTGGGTTATGTTCAAAACCATAATAAAAGTACGAATGCCTAACCTCAATGCCTTTGGGGATCACTCATGCATACTAGGTGTAGTTATAAGGTGTACCAACCTTATAACCACAAAGTATTGACTAAGGGAAATCACTACCTTTTCACTAGCCATATGACCCCATACCTAGGGGTGTCACTTATTTTTGAACTTTCAAATTTTCTATTTTCTGATCCGAATTTTTTCAATTTTGGCACCATTTTAATTTTTCGATTCCGAATTTTTGGAAAAAACTTGGAATGGAATTGGAAATCATATACGGATTTCGAATTTCTGATCCAAATTTTCCAATATCACGCCGATCCGATTCATCCAATATATTTTTCGAAATAGTAATATTTTTCTTTATTTTAATACATTTTTACTACCCTTATTTAAATATAAAATTTATTATTTATTAGTTTATTCTTGACCATCCATTTAAAACCATATCTACCATTAATAGATACCCATATATATTAACCTTCTGCATCACACTAACCCTAAATTGAAAGACAACATCCGGAATTATATTAAATTGTTATACGAATTTAGATTCCAAGAATGATTTATATTAAGTTTTCCTCATCTTCCTTTTGTTCATTATTTTCATCTGAAATACTGATACATAGACGCTGCTACAACTGTTAACCTTTCTTGCATTTCTCTTTTTTAAGTAGGTAAACAATAGTTTTTTTCATTCACATAGCTTTGTAGTTTCTTAGTATCGTAGTCAACCCTTGATTGATCTTTCTCCAAAATGGTATGAGATGCATAGCTGTGTAGTTTATTGAATTTCCAAAATGGTATGAGATGCATGGCCTTGTCATTCACATAGCTCCATAGTTTATTGCATAGGTGATGTGAAGTGGAGTGTTTGATTTTTATTTTTATTTTAAAAATATCCTTTTCAAAAATGAAATTTCTGATATTTTTTTAAAATATTAAAACTAATAATTCTGATTATTCCGACATTTTCACGAATAATAAAATTTTCAAAATTTTCGAATATTCCGAATTAGTCAAATAGGAAAAAAATGATATTCAGATTTTATTATTTCCGAATTGGAAAGGATTTTAAAATTCCAAAAATTTTGAAATTTTTTTCGAACACCTATTGCGATCCGATCCATCTAAACACACCGTTACCCATACCCAAGGCTATATAAAAGGAACCCACCATTTGTCCCACTTTGGAGATAAGTACGTCCGCACATCAGATTGGGATAAATAGGGCCTAGGTCTAGGTCATTTCAATCGCAGAAAATACTGTTCAACATCATACACACCCCATCATATCCATCCTAGTACGTCCCCCACAAGAAAACTTACACACTCTAGGTATGATTCCACATAAAATAAACAAACAAGCATAAACCCTACTCAAATAGGGTTACACATAACATTTATCTGAATGCTAGTTAATACACTTGTAACTGTATATATGTATACATATATAATGCTAGGCTGAACTCTTAAGGTTGCAAAGTCTAGGCATCGTTTCATACGTACGCTCATATGAATCATTCGAAAACAACCACTACCTTACTTGATGGGTTATAAACATGTTCTAGACTATCGTAGGATATAAATAATCATTAAGTGTCGCTAGATATCATAAAGTATTACAATTTTTGACATGACACTCAAGGACCCTAAACTCGGTACCATCTCCAACCTATTACTTACATAATTATTCAAAACTACTCACTACCCTACTTAATGCATCATAATTGCATTCGCACCTTATAATCGCTAAACGTCACCCGACTTAACAAAAATTAAATAAAATCTCATGATATTTAAACAAGGTTTCTACACTCAAGATTACTGCCTATAAACTCATCTCAATTGATTACAAGCCCAAAACCACTCCTTAATCAAAACCCTAAAAAATGACAAGCCGAAGATTTCAGCCCTGTGCACTATTGGGAAAATATTCATAAGATATTCATTAAAACTCTAAAAATTATGAAACTCAATCCCAAGCATTCTTAATTAAATTATCTAAAACATACATGCATTGGATTAATATGGACTTGGGGTGGATAGATACAATGGTCCCCAAATCACCTTATTCTCAAAGATTTTAACTAGTGAAGGAATAAATGAAAATTGTCAAACCCTAAAGTCTTTACAACTCTAAATTGGACCTTGTCCTTAACATACTACCAACATATGAATACTTGGAACCTATTTTTAGATTATTCTTAATTATAAGTTAAAAGTTGATTATGATCAAAATCATATTTATAATGTGATCTTAACATCTTCCAACATATTATTATCATTATAACATAAATCTAGCTATATTTTTAAACAAAGTAAACTTACCTTGGATTGATTGAAGAATCAATCTGAAATTTTCATCATTCTCAATGCCAAATCATTAATCTTCAAGCCAAAGTCTTCCTCCAACTATTTTTTAGTAGATATGGTTGTCTTACATGTGTGTTATGCTAATTAGGTTAGATTAATGTGAGATATTAGATCACTAGTCACTAAATTAGGTTACGACCCCCAAAATAACATGAACTAAAAAGGCCCAAAACATGTTCCAAATGGCCCGAAATGTGGCCTAATGCATATAATAACCCAACGAACATAAATTCCACTATCATAAAATCAAACCGTACTTTCTAAACATCATACGAACCTACTTGAACGTTAAAATCATTTACAATTCAATCATCTAATTCCATTAATTAATTAATTTATTAAATTATTTAAATAGCTAGAACACGTCATTTAAGTTTAATATTAATTATTAATTAATTAGACCGCGACTCTGTATTATAGGAACATACCTCGTGATTAGTGGGATCTACTTACAAGGGTATAATATAAATATGAAACCCCCGATAGCTAGACTCTGACCATTCCATACGCACCCTTAACACTAAGTCACTTAATTATTTATCAAAATAAATTATTATGAGCTCGCTAACATCGATAGCAATACAATCACATCAAAAAATAGCTTAATTATGTAATTCCTCATATGAGACATCTCAGAGTCATATATCAAAGTACTAAACAATATATCGAAAGTCCACTATATCAAATCATGAAATGGCATACCGCATGCCATATCCAAATAACAACTTATCGCAAAAATAATTAATTTAATAATTAGTTAAATATTATAAAATACTAGGTATTACATAAATTTTCTCGGTAACGATCATAAGAAAGAGATATATGTCATCCATTAAATTCCTCTAATCAAGTGGACCTTTTGTGTGACGTATGCAAAAGGGACCGATCATCACAGCCAATACCCAAAACTCATAGTGGGTGTCTGTTGAGAATCATGTGGATAACCGAGAATGAAGCCTAAAGATAAGTGGTAGTGGTTTTTGATGACCTCCATATATATACTAATCTCAATACCATGATGATAGGAGGTGAAAAACATACAGTGGGAGTCATGAAATTCAAAATTTGCATAAAATTCTCTCACTATATCACAAAGCCAAGCTTCTTTAATTGTGTCATATTGACATGTAGTTAGACATTGAAGATGATCAAATTCATCATAAACCAAGACTGATTTTTATAATTGAGTCAGTCAATTATCCTTTCAAAAACAACTTTTCTTTTTATGAAAAACTTTTAAGATGATTAACCACTTTTCGAAACTATAAAATGCGGCATCATGGATGTTGGAGCATTAGGAACGTGTTTCTCTAGTTGAATGGGAGGCTTGGTTTCCATTAATGGTATTTATGCAGGGCCAACAATATGTAATTGGAAAATTCAAAAAAGAACCACAAGTGATTCATATTTTGATTTTAATGTGAAAGATATAAACCTAAAAATAAGAATCCATACGCTACAAAAATGCGAAAGTGTCTTGATGATGTTATAAATCTCTTTAGAAACCTCAGCTCCAACGAGGTCTCCTCACTGGACCTTCGACCAAGTTCTGAGGAGTTGTGTCAAAAAAAGAGACAAAGATTTAAAGTGGTTTATAATCTTTGTAGAGGATCCCACGTCCACTATGAACATTGTTATTCCTTATATTAGATTGTAAACATGGATAATACAAGTTTAAGACTTATTGATCTTTGCCCAAAATTGCCTAAAATTTCTGAGGTATTTCTCATGAGTATAAGGGTCACTTAGGAGTAATTGATTTACTTCTCAAGGGGTTCCTTAACAAGTGTAGGACTCAATATAAAAAACAAAATATTAGTATCTGACACAATATATAGGGAAAGGATGGAAGTGGTCTAATCCTATTATAAAACTGTATACAATTGTTTATTAATAAATATTAGATAAAGAGAAGCTAGAATACAAGTGTTGTGTATCTTCCTCTTGAGATTTTAATAAGATTATTTGATTCCAAGATCCTTTCAACCCTTCAAAAACTTCCAATATATTGGAAAAACTTTTAGAAGAGTACAAGTGGACTACAATGTCATGGGTGCCTTGCTTTTGAGGTCTGGCCGCTATAGTAACAATGTGGATTCTTATTGAAGGGATTGGAGGTGGTATAAGGTAGTTTATTCATGCATTAAAAGCGGATCAGATACTTCAATACTACTACGGGTTGGTGGTGGTGGTAGGGAGAACAATGCATGTACTTTTTACGTACCCATCAAAGAATATGTCTAATGAGTAATTGAGGTACTCTTAAATGGAAATGGATACGTTGGGGTATCTTGATCTTACTTCGTTCATAAAGAAGATGGGTTTTTCTTAGTTGAAATGATATAATGTTGGTTGAGGTCGGTGTTTGTAGGGGTAAGGTTAGTGGAACATGTTTGAGCACTATGATTGGGTCATGTGGAAAGGTGAAAGCATCCTTCCAGTTCTCGTGATTCCAAGACATCCTTACCAAGTTCTTTATTCTATATTCATGCATAAGGGAGGTGTCTTAGGCCTTGAATATTTTATACTGTTAAGGTCGGTCTTCATTTTCACGATCTGATAATAGTTTAATATGCCTGGTTGTCCTGAGTGTGTTGTAATGGACCCTAATTTGTTTGGGTTTATCCATAGTGATCGGTGTTGTCATTAGAGACCATAAGCTACCTGATAGCGGTCTTTAGCCAACTAAAGGAATCCATTATTAATACATTGGATATGTAAATGAAAAAAACATTTGAACTCTTTAAGGGGTTAAATATGGTATTATTAGTGACCCCTATTGCCTCCTTCAATAAGTGGAAGGGGATATACTTAACTATTAAAATAAAGAGGTGTTTTCATAACCAGTTAATGGGACTTGAACCATCACTAGATTGTGTTAGTAAGATGCACACATTGATTCTTGAGGGTGAAGATATGTTTTGTCTTAGGCTTGGGAGGTTATAAACAAATCCTTTGGTTGGGGTAAGTCCTTCACCACTTTCATTCGAAATTTAAAGGAACTTTTTTCTTATGCTTCATTTAAAAAATGAAGTCTTTTTCTTTCTTTTCTGGTCATGTCTTTTTATCCCTTTATAAGGTTTTGAACCCTACCCCTATTTATACAATGGTTCAAAGGAGATTGGGGAACCTACTAATTTATCTTCAACCCTTGTGAAGTGGGTTGGGCATTCTACAAATATCACTACTTAGGGGCTTTTTTCTAGTACGTAGGTGATGAGGTCAATGGGGCCCAACAATCCTTATTTTTTTAGGAGGGACCCTGTAGACTCCAAGATTACCGAAAAGAACCTGAAGTACATTTTCAAAGGTATCAAATCCATTAAAACTTGGTCTTAAGATCCACAAAGCCTAGTGAGTGATTTAATGAATGCTTTCTAATATATGGAGCTCGATCCCCATTGCATCATTTTGTGATGGAGATTCTGAAGTTAATAAGTGTATCCCCCACTGAATCGAATCTAACTCCTGAAGACCTTTGATGGCCACCATCATGGATTTCCATAATGCCAATGAAGGAATGCTAGACATAACCCCTTCTCAATTATTTAGAATGTATTATGTGCAAGATAAGAACTAGCCCACTCATAAGGGTTAGAAGTATTATACACCCAAGGGTGAAACCTTCCTTAGGGAAAAACATAACATCCCCAAGAACTGGAGGATATGTTCTTCTTCTTTAGTGGGACATGGGATTACCTAAAAAATATTGAGAAGTAGTATTGTCTTTCCATATAGCGCACTAACTTTATTTCGCCAATTTCTTCGTGGCTTGAGGTTGTACTAAATTTCTATTCTATTTTCTTAAATGTCATAATTAATTTCTTCTAATCGATATCTATGGCCCTAGAGGTTATTTTTTAAGAGGAGGAGGATGCCCATTCCTTTGTCAGGGTTCTCAAGAAGTGCAAGGACGAGAATGTGATTTCTTAAATTATATGTTCTAATACCACTTGTTGGAACGTAGGTTCCCTAAAAATCCAAAATTTTCAATTTGAAAGGGATGGTTCACAAAATATTATGAAATTTTAATTTTCTTTCAAAATTAATTATCTTTTCTTAAACCAATAACTTTAATTCAAGTTCTAAATGATCCAAATCAAATCAAACATAAATTTTGCCAAATTAATGAATTCAACTTGAATTAAAGTAAACTAAAATTATCCAATTTAATTAGGCACTAATTAAATAATTTTTGTGGTTAAACCAAATTTTATCTTGTTAAACCTAAGCATGCATCTAAGTGAGAAGATAGCAAGATAAAAATAAACACAACCACAATGCCGCAATGTACGAGAAAAACCCACAACGGGAAAAACCTTGGATGGTCCAGCCACAAGTCCACTAAGTATAGTAGTACAAAGGATACTACATAATACTTATAAAACGACTCGATGCCCTCTCAAGTTTTGACACTCTTCATTCCTTCCACCTCGCCTAGTGACAACGCAGGAGTCCACCTATGTCTCGAAATCCGTCGATGGGGCAAAGCTACCGTCATGCATACAGAGTCCACCGTAACGAACACATGATCTTCCACAAGAAATAATCTCTATGGTGTAGAGAAGAAATTCGGTGCCAAAATGATGATAAAAAAATACGTTATGAAGAAACTCGAATCACCTAAACAATAGGGGCGTAAACTTGTTTTTGTACGGAAGTTAAATTTGCTATTATTCACAAAAACCAAAGGACTTTTAGGATAAATGTTTTTAGTCACAAAATGTAGGAAAATTCCTCTGAAAAATTAACACCCAAACTATTAAAATGGGTGGGAAAGTAGTGGGGAGTTACCAAAGAAATCTGCTTAAAAACTACAAGAACTATCCGGTCGTTGGAACAAAAAAATAGTTTCGTTCAAATGACAAATCGAACGAGATAATAGTAGCTCCTAAAATGAATTTCGTTCGAACGATAAATAAATGACAAACCAAACTAGATTACAACTTAGCCTCATTAGATACCTTGTTTAAGCAAGGTCGTTCAAATGACTTTATCAATCAAATTTTTAGAAAACTTATTTTTAAAAAAAAAATAGAAAAGTCATTTTAAAATATGTTTAGATAATAAAGGACACACAATAAATGTATCACAGTCTCATTATAACATATGCATTCGTACCTGAGAAATTCTTGGAAAGTTGATGACAACACATGGCACAAAATGCGGCATATGATGTGATATTCATTAGACTTGGCCACTAAGTCTTCAACTTGAATGTCATAGGCTTTAAAAGTCACAAACTTCTATCCAACAACTTAAATAGTTTTATCCGGAATTAAGCCAACACTTACAAATTGACTCAATTGGAAATTTGACCTTACAAAGGTAGTGCCTATCAGTGCTACCGATGACTTACTTATTTTGAAGTTCCTAAAGTGAATGATCGTAATGAATAAATGTTGAGGAATGATGTTATTCTCTGTCCTACCATAGATGATGTCTTTAGTTCGACCGAGAGATTATTCATCCTTGATTCATATTGTTCTACCAGCTAGTTTTTTGAGCCCATCCTCTTTTCTCTCTAGACTTTGGATTTCACTAATCCTATTATTTATTAACTTTGGGTTTTTTGGAACAATAGATGAGTGTGAGAAGCAGAAGTTTATGATCATGGATAATCGTAAACCTTGCCTCCAATTTTATAAGAACATACTCATAATTTTATAACAACATACTCGTAATTTTAGAAGAACATGCTCATAATTACATGGATAATCAGTCCTTATCCCCCTTATAGTGGTTGAAGGAAAGGGATCCAAGGCCGCCAAACATATAAAGTTTATGATCTTGTTGAGATACTAATCCCAGGGGTGAAGATGATGGTAGAACTTGATGATCCCACCAACAATTATGATCAATATACGGAGTCCTCTATAGAGGTTATCATCAAAAACCAACCTATTCTATAAGCATCATTAACCTAACCTATTCTACAAGCATCATTAGAGGTAGGTGGTGTTGGAGTTTTATTCTTAAAACCATGTATGACATTTACTTTTAACTTAAGGTGTGTAAATTCATTTAAAATAAGAATCTTGGTTACAAGAATGCTTTATATTTGGTTTAAATATATTGTATACATATTGATCAATAGAGATTAGTAGTATCTTAGGTAAGTCAACTTCAGGTTGATCACAAGGATATCAGGATTTTAATTCTAGAACTATTGAAATGGTCACAACATAGATCGGGAGTTGACATCCTATGAAAATAGTTATAAGGCAATCCTTGTAGTTTATCTCTAACTAAGGGAATCTGTTTTATGGTTTGAGAAATTTCTAGATAGCTTGATAGAGGAGTATGATCGATACATCCCATGAATGTATTGAATCGAACCATCTATGAGATTTGAGTCTAAGAGCTATCTTGATTGGACTCAGGAATTCTCATATCATTTATAAAGGGTTCATAGATTCTTAATACTAAGAATTATTAGGATTGGAATACTTGAACAAATTTCTCTTCAATTGCCATGAGTGCAATCTGATTTTATATCTATTCAAATGATCTCTACATATTGAGTGACATTTGTGTAAGTAGGTCTATGATCATAATTTGGAGGAATCCACACTTAGGATTTACCTAGGGTTATGATACCCACTTGATAGACTTATATATTTTGTTTCCACTAGTAAAATCGGTCCTATATGAACGTTAGGTGTGAAGTGCAATGAGACAACCTAAATAATGTTTCTAGTCCAGGCTTATTTAATTAATATTTCACTTGTTTAGCATGCGATTTTCATTTACATCAAACTACATGTGAGACCCCTAGGGCGCATCTCCGAAATCCAAGCATTTTGAGCTACTAACGTAAAATAAAAAGAATACTTTATATGTATAACTCTCAAAGTACGAAATCTCATACAACCTCTCGTAACAAAAGAAGAGAACGAGACGAATGTCTTGTGGCAAATACAACAATGCTACAAAGAATTAAACGGAAGGAAATAGACTTTATAACGTACCACCTACGCACACATGTAAACACTGTACATATATCTATGTTTACATATACTAAAGCATGAATCTGTTTATTCCCAAATGTCACTTCAGTTGATTAAATCACACTAATCTTGTAAAATACCCCCTTTCAGCCTTTCTACTTGACTTAAAATTTATTTTTCGATTTAATGCGCTATGTTAAGTACTTAAAAAAAATAACGCTTGCTTAGGAGAAACACTTAATTTACTGAAATTTTCTATTTTTACTCGCACCATATCCACTTAAGTATTTTCATTGGATACAATCTTTCGCACATGCACACTCGGTGATAGAAAGTACTTGTTTCTGTTTTGAAAACCGTTCACAAGACACGCTTGTATTAATTATAGGTCGAACCATCTTAAGTTTTCTAACTACCCATTAGTCACCTCACTTTGCCATTCCTTTCACTTCGCCTGGACCTTAGTTAATTACTAATATTCCTCGTCCACATTATCTTTTTAAGCGGAACATTTACAAATTTTATTACACATTAGGTTGTCTCTTCTTATATTCTTAGCATAACCAATTTTCTTATCATGTTTCACTTTCCTCATTATCTTTTTCTTAGAGTTTACCACAATATCGCATACTTTAATAGGCTCCACGTCGTCGGCTATACTACCATACGCTCTAGCCAATGTTTTAGGTCTTTCACCTTAGGGCTCTGGGCCATTAATTTTTTTTCCTGGTTCTCTCTAGTTCATTTATAATGTGTTTATAATGTGTTTTAGCACCAAGGTTCTAAAAAATGTGGGGCGTGATTGAGGCACGGAGGCCAAGCCTTAAGCCTAGGCGGGCCTAGGCGTAAAAAGGCGTGAAAGGGCGTTTAGGCCTTCTTAATATATTTTAATATTTTTTAACCATAACAAGGTTATTAAAATACAAAAATTGCACATATCATAAAAATATGTCTGAATATATGCAAATTAAAATACTATTTGATTATTTTGGATGAGATAATGGTCCAGTTTGTAAACAAATTCCTTAAAAGGCAACATCATTTCACTAAAGCATTGTTGTTTTTAGAAAAAAGTGCGCCTTAAGGGTTTTACCAAGAATAAGGCGTGAAAAGCGTAAGGCGAGGCGTTTCTCCCAAGCCTTAAGCCTAGGCGGAGCCTAGACGGGTTTTTTAGAACAGAGTTTAACACTATTCTATGTCCATATTATTCCACTTTTACCGGCTAAAACCAAACCCCTAGTAATTACGCCCCATATTTGTGTTACACTTGAAAGTCACCATTTATTGTCCTTTACATATTTACACATATTTTATCCCGAAAATCACTTCTTTAATGTCATTTTTTGTACTTCCTTTTCCCACATTTTTATTTCATAAAAATGTTCCACTTTACATAAATTTATCATTTTACCCAAGGTTCTAAAAAACGCGGGGCGTGATTGAGGCGTGGAGGCCAAACCTTAAGCCTTAGAAGCCTAGACGGGCCTAGGCGTAAAAAGGCGTGAAAAGGCGTTTAGGCCTTCTTAACATATTTTAATATTTTTTAACCATAACAAGGCTATTAAAATACAAAAATTGCACAGATCATAAAAATATGTTTGAATATATGCAAATTAAAATACTATTTGATTATTTTGGATGAGATAATGGTCCGGTTTGTAAAAAAATTCTTTAAAAGGCGACATCGTTTCCCTAAATCATTGTTGTTTTTAGAAAAAGGTGCGCCTTAAGGATTTTACCAAGAATAAGGCGTGAAAAGCGTAAGGCGAGGCGTTTCTCCCAAGCCTTAAGCCTAGGCGGGTTTTTTAGAACAGTGATTTTACCCCTTTTATTGTCAAACTTGCAATTTATCCCTTTCAAAAGTATTATTTCCCTAAAAACATTGTAAGTCACTAACTTAACTTCTTGAATGTTATTAATTCATTAACACTTTAGTAACAAATTTAGTCACTTTGTGGGGTTAACATACTACCAAAGCTATAAGTCTCTTGATTTCATTATATCTTTTAACAAAGAAATCACTTTGACATTTAAAGGCCATTTTCTCTTGAAAATACATATTTTTCCTTTAACATCACATGTAGTCTTAAAAATACACATTTATCATTTTCTCCCTATTTCATAACACACCCTCGGGGAATAAATTTCTCTATTTATTATTTAAGCTAAAACCCATTTTAATCCTGCTTAAGCATGTTCACCGTTTATCATTAATGTAATACAAGTCTATCACATGAGAAGATGGATTTTAAGTCTATAAATCCATAAAATTTAGTTTTTCACATGATTATCACATGAAATTTCGTAACATTTGTAAATCAAAGATTTTCAAGACTAAAAAGACATTTGTCATTTAAAAATATGCTTAAATGTTTAGTTTTCACAAGTCTTCATTTTTTACTACAAATCTTCAAGATTTATATTAAAAATAACTTATCGATGCAATTATTTCTTTTGAATACATTTTATTTCATAAAATGTTTAAATACAAGATTTTCTTGAACGTTATCATCTTTTATCAAACGCTTTGGAAACCTATTTCTTAAATCTTCAAAACTATTAATAATTCATGAGTAATGACTATATACACATGAAAATATTCTACTCTTATAAACTCTAGCATATTTAAGTCTAATATTGCAAACTAGCGTAAATCTTAACCTTAATGAGAGTAGAGCTTTTCCCACCTCGAAGGAAGCTTCAACTATGGTGGATGAAATGTAGATGAAGATGGCAACCTCCCACCTCTTAAGGCGACCTTATAGAGGTGGCCTAACTCTATTAAGATTGGCTCCTTAAATGCTCTATAAAACCCCCTTTAACTCCACAATTTCTTCTTTATCAACTCTCCAAAATCCCTAAAAAACTTCTCCATAAATCAATACCTTGCCAAAAAAATGGTGTAGATGGGTTTTATGGGCTTAAATATTGTTAAAAATGTTTAAGTATGGTGGTTTAGTGTTGATGGGTTGTGGTGCTAGGGAGGCAAAAGGTAGTTGGTTGGTAGTGAGGCTCCAAGAGCTAGAGATAGTGAGAGGGAATCTAATTGTGTTTCCTAACAAAGACCCAAGACCCTCCTCATATACCCCCAAACCCTTGAAGGCCGTGTTTCAAAAATGCCCCAAATATCCTTCCACGAATTGATCTACTACCATAGGAGTGTGACACAAGTTTTGATCTAACGATCAAGATCGTGACATCATTTTTTGAATCAAATTCTAATTTTTACAATCTCATTCGAACGAGAATGTACCTCATTCGAACGACAATACAATCTCATTCGAACGGGGTCCCAACGAGAATTTAACATGGAAATGCAATCATGTGTTTTTCATTCGATGGTCGTTTAAAGAGATGTTCAAACGAGATTTGAATCTCGTTCGAAAGACTCAACATTTCATTCGAACGACGCAAGAATTTTTCTCCAATTTTTTTGTAAGGCCATTTTAAATCTAATTAATTTCCCCAAGGCTATGATATTACCCAAATTTGACCCATTATTCATCTTACAAAGTCTAAGGCCCAATCGGGTCACATCAAGTCACCAGTTTATACGAGTATGGTCAAAATCATTAGGGCCAATGTTACATTCTTCCCTCCTTAGGGAATTTCGTCCCCGAAATTCTTAATCAGTTAATTCCTCAAGTTCCTTGAGGTTATCAACTCTTATTTTAAGTCATAAGGATATTTCAAGGCTAGGTTATTAAAATACTCAATCGCTTAAAAGTCATCACAAGTCCTAATGCTCACCATCACGCTAGACATCAAAGTCAAATAATATCCCTCGAGCCCGATGATCACAATCAATCTAGTCCTAAGGCTTCTTTGCTAATTCCCAAAGCATACCTAGATATCTACCAGAGTAACACTTCCAAGTGATCAACATTCACCCAAGTGAAAATCGAAACACAACTAGCTTCTGATTCATCATCAAGAATCAATGCGAATCTTAGGACTATACATCTTGGGCCTATTCAAATTCTAGGGTCATCCTGACTACACACATTTATTTTAACTTGATACTAACCCCTCATATCTAGCCATTCACTTCGAGAAATGACATACCGACTAAGTCACAAATTTTGCGCCTAATCGGTACTTCCAAAAGGTCCTCCTAAGAACATAAGTCCACTTTAGGCGTACAGTTATGGAACACTCACCCGATTATCACACCAATCCACTCATTATGGAAAATAAACACTACGTGCTATGTTTCATCGATTACTAATACTTTAGGATATCCTCAAATCCCAATCCTTCTCTTTACAACTGGAGCTTCTAATTACCATATCAGCCAATATATAAGATCGCTAATACTAAGGAAAATATATAGTTTGAGTAAATCGTTAGGCAGAATACGTAGCCATACATACACGAAACTTGCCTAAAATAAAAGGATACTTTAAACAAGAGCCCAACCAGTTACCGAGGTGCATTGACCATGATAGGTCTAATTGCACTCTCATTTAGACGAACCCCATCATAACAATAACAAGATACCATCCCCGACTACCACCACCACCAAAGGAATGCCTTCCTTCACTATCGGAACTGAAGGAGCACAGTTACCGACTGCTGGAACTAAATGAACACATCGAATCAGAATGAGTGAACGACCATTTTAAAGAAATCCCATCTACATGCAATGAGTTATATTTTATGAAAGAAAACCTACATCCTATGCTTAAAATTTACGAATCCTCCTACGTATTTTCATTAGATCCTAATATAGCCATACACCCTGACTTGAGTCACCAACTGTGATGAATCGGATCACAAACCACCCACCTTCGTGAAATGAATGTAAAATTTGGACTATTGTCTTTTGGGAAGTTAAACATTGGACTTCACTCCTTAAGAATAAGACTTCCTCCCTTTATCCTTGACAAGCACGAACTACTCTAGTTGATGAATGTCAACCATATTTGTCGACCCCGACCTAGTCCATCTTTCTAGTCAACGTGACTTTGTGACCAACCTAACCCACCTAGGTTACTGTCTACCTTATAATGCGGTGATTGTATCCCAAAATTCTCCTTAGGAAATGCCCAACTGGGTGAAACACTCACTTTATTATAATCTCCAATGATGTAAGGTTGTCACTGCGCCGATCTCCAAATTCTACCCAACATAATTAATGTGATGGACACATCAGTCATCATTAACACCATAAGGATAGAGATTACTACACATGTATACACTTCTTAATCCATAAGAGTCTAACAACATATCCCAATAAATAATCCTACCCTTACCAAGGCTAGTTTGACTTATATCGTTGACAGATGTTAATGCCTTAATCATACCTCGATGTCCTATCTATGTGCTATTCTCAAGTCCTTAGTTATGACATAATTAATCTTTGTCTTCGTTCCATTTCTTAGTAATCGTCAAAATCAAGTGCGACACTTTCTACATTAGCCATCGTATGACCAATGAGTATTATGCCTAATCATGACATAAATCTCCAGTTCCCTTTAAAATGCTACATCACCTATTTATACCAAATTTGATGACCTCACTAGGGGCTACACGATTTGACTCCCTCGAACATGACCAATAACTTGAGATCATCACAATAGCATTAATACAACCATCACTAGGACACTTACACTCCATAACATCGGACTTAACTGGTTGTCTAAGGACACCAAGCATACCCAGTGTATTTGTCACCAAAGACCTGTAAATATTCCATCATCTATGATCCTTTCAGTATAGGTAAGCTCTACCGATTTCCTAATATCCATCCCATTGCTATTAGCTTCGCATAAGGACTCTAATCCCGCATCTCTATTTATAAGGAAATTTATTGGAAAAGGATAAACATAGATATTTGGATCAGATCTAAAAAAATGAATAATTTTTTGTACGCTTATTTGAACGACCATGTTCCTTGTTTGAACAACGTTGAGAATCGTACCAACTTTTAATGACCTATCCAATAACATTCCAAAAAAGGACAAAAAATTATCTTGTTCGATCGTGTTAACCTTGTTCTAAAGACCTCATGTTTTTCTTTTGAACGACCTCGTATATCTCATTCGAATGACTAGTACTAGTCTCTACACATGGTGAACTATAATCATTGAAAACCTCAAGGTGACTCGATAAGTAGAATCCTATTCCCAAGGATGCCATATGAAATAAGTCCCAAGGGTACTCTAAGGACTTCCTTTCAAACAACCAATGCCATATTCTATGTATTAAACCATAGGTTGACACTACAAATGATTTTGATATGATATAGGACGTCGTGTTCAACCTATAAGCCTCCAAATACAAACTAATGACATCACAAGGGATCATATTCCCCAATGTTGTATCATATTATCTGAAAACACATCATATAAGTCTACCCAAGGTTTACTCCCATGTTACTTAAATCATCATATTTATACGTACAACAGACTTACCGTCAATGGCTCGTAACCCTTATTATAGCTTACGATATACATCTCTCAATTGATAATTACCAAGGCACTAACATGTAATGATAGTATCCTATCAACTAAGGCCCAAGTACACACCTTAAATTAATGACCAACAAGCATCTACATGACTATCAAATTGTCAAATACTTACGACTTGACACTACTCCAGGGATTAAGTTTGCCTAATTACATCATCAATATTTACCACCCGTAAGTACTTAACCAAGGAACCTAATGAGTCCTTTTCACAAAATCAATACTACTTAAACATGTCACTCTACTCACCAAACTCCATATTTGGTTTTAAACAATTCATATATACAACTCAATAGACATTTTTACCTTTCTTAACATCCTAACAAACCTCTCACATCATGAAAGACTGGCACAAGTGCACTTCACACTAGAGAACGCGATGTTGCCATTAATGGCCTATGCAGACACTCGTAAAATTACTAGCACATCTAAATCAGAAGTGCCGAGAACTATTAAATTTTACTAACTTGTCCATTTTTTACTTGTCAGTGAAATACCCGTCGTGCTAATCTTATTAGCTCCATCGTCGAGAACCCAAACTGAAACCATTACTTATCCAGCGTGACCGATCGAAAACTAACACCGACGTCAAAGATCCAATACTGACCTCACAACGTCACTCTTGCAAAGAACTTTAAACCTAGTGCTTTGATACCATTTTTAATGCCCCGACCCGAATTTATGGGTTACCCGTGGGTCAACCTGATCTGAACTGAACCTTTGGTGTGAAGTGCAATGAGATAACCTAAATAATGTTGCTTGTCCAGTTTTATTTAATTAATATTTCATCTATTTAGCATACAATTTCAATTTATATGAAACTACATGTGGGACTCGTGGGATGCATCCCTGGAATCCAAGCATTTAGAGCTACTAACGTAAATAAAAAGAATACTTACAGAATCACGTATAACCTATCATAACAAAAGAAGGAAACTAAGTCGAATGTCCAGTTGAACTACAACAATGCAATATAGAATTGAACGACATAAATTAGACTCCATAATAAGCAGGCACACTCTTCATATTTTAGCTAGTGTCGTACTCTCTTGAGGTATAACTCACCCCTCATCTAATGTGCACACTTAACGATTTCCTTCTAACCATCCGAGTTATGATACCCCGCTTAACTAGCCGTATCACACCTCTTTCTACCGTACTACTCTAACTTGAGTGTCCTTACTTTGATTATTAAGTTATTAACTCATTAACTTATTAATCGGTTCAACTATTTCAAGTCATATAACGTTCACACTAGTTATATATGAAACCCCTTCTTGAATCCTATAATTTTCGCACTAGTTATATAAGAAATACATTCACACTTGTGTATTAATCCTGTATATAATTATCTACTCATATTATATACGTACTAGTATACTATAACATTCACACACATGTCAAGTATAATAATCATTCGTGCCCGAGTAATAACTCACCGTATGCATTCTCTAAAATTCTATCATGTTCCAGGCATGCTCACTCTAACCTGACTACCTCAAGTCGGAATCACTTTCGAGCTTGAGAAAAAAAAATAAAAGTGGTGGAGGTGGTCATAGTTCTTCGGATGTGAGAGAAAATCATACCCAAGACGTCTCACCTTGAAAATAATCACACATATAAATACTGGACGCTATGACCTAGGGATTATACTCTCCCTGCTCCTCAAGCCAGGGGATTCACCCACATCGCACAACCTCCTATGATAGCAAGCCAGGGGATTCACCCACATCGCACAACCTCCTATGATAGCAATATATAGAGAATACAATATATATATATATATATACTATCACATATAATTGTAAACATATATTTAATAAAGTTCGGCTAACCTGTAACTAACACTCTTAGAACTAGCCCAAAATACCTAAGTCTATATCCTGACTTGTAATTTAATTATTCACACATCAATTATTTTTTCATTCAATTTGTGTCACCCAACTACAATACCCAGACTCGCTTATTCGGCCCGTAACTTCATCTCTTAGAATTTGTTACACAAAATCCCACTATTTTGTTTAACACCCCTTGTTAAATTTAATACTCAATAATTTATTATATAACTGTATAATAATTTAAACCGGCTACCCCGTGCCTAACTCCCATATCACTCCGCCTAAAAATAATCCGAGTCAAACATCTGACCTTTAATTATATTAATTACACCTCCATAAATTTTATTAACGTAGTGTCACTAAAAAAAATTGCTCGGACTCCCTCACTTGGTCCGTATTTTAACCTTTTAGAATTTAGTACTCAAAGTCTCACTAATAAGTTTGACACACTTTATCAATGCAATTATTTCTTAATACCCATTTCTTAACATCCTAGGTATTTACCTACCTTTAAATCTTTCAACAATAATTATTTTAATCCTCGAATAATTCCTAGGCCAATTCACAAAATAATGAACTGCTAAGGTTTTGCCCCAACGTCATTCGAATGACTTCCCATGTTGTTTGAACGACATTCCATGTCGTTTGAACGACCGTTCATTTTCAGCATCGTGTTTCTCCACAACTCCTCTTTTTTCCATTGTTAAACCATGGAGCTTCTGTACTGCTCATTTGATTGTAACCCAACAATGATAACCTGAAATCCACCTCTAATATGGTTCGTAATTTTCATAGTAACCTTCAATAATATCAATTTTTCATCAAAAGTTACCAACTTCCCAAAGTGGGTTTTCCATGGTTTCATACTAGCGTTTTCACTATTTCGATTCTACAATCTCAAATACTCCATAAATTTTACCAGGTATCTAATATAATTCAAATTCTAACCTTACTCAGTTATAGAATATCATCAATTGCATCTTTTAATCTACACGATATACCCAAATCACCAAAACCCATTTCGATGTAATAACCCATCCCAAAAATGAATATGGTTTACACCCATCATTATATGAATCACAATATCGCAATTTAAATGAAAGAAAGTTTAACTACATGCCACAATAAATTTGTATTGTCCGATTTCCTTTGATGTAGACGGAGATTTGATGAAGAACACGCCCATCTTCTTGATTTTTTTCCCAAAAGCTCTCCCAATTTCTCTATATTTTCTTCTCTGCAAAATTAGGATTTCTTATTAAGTTGTGTCTGTCACAAACTCCCTAATTTAGATTTTATATTTCCAATCCCTAAATTAAGCATATGGGCCAAGCCCAACTGACTCGAACACCCTCGTGATAGCCTGATTTTGCCTAAAACTGTCGCAAGACCCAACTACTACCCCCGGGTACTCTTTTTCGACTATCTCAACTCATTCGGAACCAATCGTGCACTCAGAATCGCCATTCAACTTACTTTACTAAAATTCTCCAAATCTCGACCTTAAATTATGACACATGTAATTTAAAAATAACCCGAATTAATTTAAATCTAAATTCACCGAATTAATTAAATCTTATCTCACCAAATTTATTAAATTCTATATCCTCCAAAAATATGGGGTGTTACATACTTCCCCCCTTACAAAGGAATTGCGTCCTTGAAATTCAGATAAGTCTAGTATTCCATGCCTCGAATACTTCCTTACTCACATGCCTCTAAGATCTTTACACACATCTCTCCCCTTATAATCACGAATGATATTATGATTAAATTAATTACCCAGGGTGCCCATACACCCTGTACTCATACTCCTCTTCATAATGTTACCCAACTCTACTAGTCTTCAATTGTAATATAACTTTCAACTCACAATTATACACACACGCACACACACACACACACACACACACACACACACACACACACACACACACACACACACACACACACACACACACACACACACACACACACACACACACATATATATATATATAATAACCAAGGTAACAAACCCATGTCCTAATGACCAAACATCTCCCCACTTCCAATGTTGCGCTAAGTTTCATGTGTGGGTCGTATCGCAAAGTGAAATTCAAGTAAGAACTCCCCCGATACACTACCACCTAACATTGTCAGTCATAGAGATCCGATAGGCCCTCAATCCATAACACGTATCCCCAAATTCTCGTCTCCTGAAATAAAAGTATACTCATCTACTCTCATGTTACAAAAGACATCATAAAATATGATGCCATTTACTATCATTAGTTTCTTAACGCGAATGAATCACGAGCTATATCTTTTGCTCGATAATAAGCCTATCCACCCTGAATCCCATCAGTAACCGTGTCTACTCACCAGGATCAAACATAACAATACAAACACTTTCTTATAAGTCAATTATGCAACAGACGCTAACATATATACACGTTTATATAGACTAGACCCTCTTTCAGGTAATAACTGGCACAAGTAAATCATACCTCTGAACAATGAACACAAATACTCACCATATTATATACTATAGTCCAAACAACCCAGTATAAATATCACTAACGTCTCGTACGTAACATACTTATCTTAAGCTCAGCTCTACACTCTCGGTGTGGCTATATCTTACAGGTATTCTCGATTACCCCACAATTTGCAATTTATTTCTTCTCAATACTTCCCCACCCATTAACTTGTGGTGCAGAAGTTTTCTCAGTGCTCCTTCACAGCACTCCCCGGCTCCAGTGGCTATATATAGTTTTTTTTTCAAAAGAGGGATGGTACCCCCACAAATTTTATTAATTACAAATAATAAAGAAACAACCTATACAATGGCATACGAGTCCTATTTAACCTAGTTCTAGTGGTTGGGCCTAATAAACTAGAATGAAAAGATTAAATATAGTAATATCTCTCAACTTAAAGTGTTTCTTCTACACGTTCAATAATTTAACATTTAAAATCGATGCACTAGCATCCAACCACGTCTCACCACTCCTAATGTTTATTAAGGTCCATACATGTAACATCCTGCAATGAAGCTCGAAAGAACTTTCCCCAATGCACTATTCCCTAGCATTGTTGATCATCAAAATTCGTGGGTCCAAAGCATATAACTAAGATAACATAAATCCTGTTTCTCGGCACATAAATAAAATCATCTATGCCCATATCTCTCAAGGCGTCACACAATACGATGCTCTCACTATCACTAAGTTCTTAACACATGAACAAAAATGAGCTAAAAACTCTCCGCTCAACGGTGAACCCGATATAACCTAAATCACATCAGTAAAACTCCCAACGCACCGGGATCCAATATAACAAGACAATTGTACTCTCTAAAGTCTACTTCATAAAAATATCACCACGAAATCTACCCTCTTTCAAGTGAGACATCGCAAAAATATACATACTATCCTAAAACAGTGAACACGATAGTCTTGCTGTAACTGCCCACCATTGCTTAATAGTCCGTACCTAGGATAAAACCATACCTCGAATATCACCTCTGTTATCCTCATAAAATATATCCTCTCAGTGTCCACACCTACTTCCTTGATGATTAAACTAAAGAAAGGCCCGTTAACTCAACGGTAAATGTACACACACTATAGTGGTGTTAACGATACCTCTACTAAACCCATTTCACATGCGAATCTAGCACTAATAAACTATTGTGACTCGCTCATGTCACACAAAACATACCCCAATCGCCCCGAGATAAAACTCGTACTTTTAATTACCAATGTTATTGGCGGTTCAAATGTTTCATGGACATAACAACCACGTCCCAACCGAACTAAAACTTCTTATAATTGTTGTCCCTACTGGGCATCCCGCCCTTGTCCACCAATTCTTTCTGGACAAGATCCATGCATGTGTTCCTACTCTTTACAAATAAGACACCTTTCTGTGTCATTCCCCTTTTCTCTGGCCCCACCGGCCATGTCGGGGTTATCCTTCTCATTGACCTAATGGACTTGTCCCTGATCGCTACCTCCATTATCCCTTTGGCTCTGCTAGCCCTCTGGGATTCGTTGCGGGCCTTGACGACCCAGGATGAATCCACCATCACTTGGTAGGGATTCTATTGATATCAATCAATACACTGGGTCCTCTAATGGGTATACAATCCTGTTGTGCCTCCCTAGCACTGTTAATTCCAATCTTACACTTCGATTTGGTTCGCCAACCCTCTTAGCTCCATTCTCACAAAAGTGTTGTTATCAATTTGTAAACGTATGACATTGATGATATGGGTACCAGTCTTTCTAGCCGAATTTACTCATCCAAGATTGTATATTACACCCACGAGCTCATTATTATCTTACGAACCTTCTTGATTATCCGTATCCACCTCGTCGGGTATGAAATTAGCTAAACACGTCAACTCTTCTTCACGACCGACCACTGTACGACCCTTCTAAAATAAGTATTAAAATCTCCTTTGCCTCTCTATTTAAATAGCTAATGAGAGGATTTACGGTCGTCAAATCTCACCCCAAATTCCTCGTTATTCATGGTATATCTCCATATTTTTGGTGATTGACTCCTGTCACTACAACACCGCTCCTTTGAGCCAAAACATTTGCCCAAAATTTAGTCCTGGGTGCCACTGCAAACCACCCAACATAATAACCTTTGGGTTTTCCCACCCAAAATAATTACCTTTGGGTTTTCTCCTTCCTTTAACCCATCACACTCCCTCACTCCTCCGAATCCTCATGAATGGGTTTTTGGAAGAGTTCCTCCGACTGCCCCCTTTACCAACTATGCTGGGTGAGCCTAAATTTGCACCACCGCTTTGTACGATGATGCATAGGGAAGCTACTACGGCCTAGTGATTATCCTAGACTCATCTCTCTGATTAATAACCATGGTGACTTCTATCGCGGTCACTATTTTTAGAATGTTCCATGGCTTCTATTGAGCCTCTCCCCCTGTAGTCCTTCTAATGGACCTCACTGTTTGTCCAAAATCATTTAGCGCACGAAAAGCCTAATTGAACTCGTATATGAATCTTATTAACTATACTTAATGGTAGGAGAACGTAAGTTTCATACGTAAAGGGACACAAAAATTCAAAAATAAGGATCTAGATTAAAGAACGCTACGCTGAAACATAATAAGCCTCACAGACCCTAAGGACTCTAGAACCTGATGCTCTGATACTTTCTGTGACACCCCGCCTACTAAAATACCAGGTGTCTAAACCGTGTTTAAAATAAAACATTTGTCTCATAAGGATCATTCTTAGCATCACTGTCAAAAAACTTTTTAAAGTTACTAACTACCTAGTAATTTAATTAGACCGGTGCCAAATTTTATCTTTCATTGATTAACAATATGCGGAAATAATTAGCAATAAAACCATTCACACAACTTGGTAATTAAATCAAACATATATGAATAATATAAATAAAGATAATTGAATCAACTTTTGGTTCAACAATAAAATACCACAGTAAACTGAAATAATAATCTAGAAACACAAGGTCAAATAAATAACCGAATACTAAATCTGAGGGTGACAGGACCAAATGAGTACTTAAGTAAAGATCCCACACTAGGAATAAATGAACAAAATGTCTATAGCAAAGTCATGCAATTTCCACATAAGCTGCAGTTATGCATCCCTGGATCGAATCCTCAAGTTGGCGTCCCTGCGGTTGGACACCTAAAAGGTTTTGAAAAAGATTTTGACACGGTTCATAGCCCAAGTAAAACATTTTGAAAATATTTATCAAGCAATTAAATTAAAATAATTAAATATGCATTCACGCTCATCATATTTAAGCTAGTGTCACACTCTCTTGAGGTAAAACTCACCCCTCATCTAATATGCACACCTAATGCTTGCCTTCTAACATTCCTAGTTATGCTAGCATGCTTAACTAGCCGTATCACACCTCTTTCTACCATACTACTCTAACCCGAGTATTCTTACTTTGATTATTAAGTTATCTACTCATTAGCTTATTAATAGGTTCACCTACTTTAAGTCATATAACATTCACACTAGTTATATAGGAAATCCCTTTTTAAATCCTATAACATTCACTCTAGCTATATAAGAAATACATTCACACTTATGTATTAATATCGTATATAATTATCTACTCATACTATATACGTACTAGTATACTACAACATTCACACATATGTCAAGTATAATAACCATATGTTACCGAGTAATAACTCACCGGATGATTTCTCTAAAATGCTATCATGTTCCGGGCATGCTCACTCTAACCCAACTACCTGAAGTCAGAATCACTTTCGAGCTTGAGAAAAAAAAACGTTGTGGAGGCAGTCATAGTTCCCCGTGTGTGAGACAGAATCATACCTAAGACGTCTCACCCCAAAAATAATCACACATATAAATACTTGACGCTATTACCCGGAGATTATACTCTCCCCGCTCTTCAATCCAGGGGATTCAACCTCATCGTGCAACCTCTTATGATAGCACTAAAGGGGTCTGTATGCATATAAATATCATTCACACCGATATCTATAGAGCACACAAATATATATATATATATATATATATATATATATATACTATCACGCATAGCCGTATACATATATTATATAATGTCCGACTAACCCGAACCTAACACCCGTAGCACTAGCCCAAAATATCAAAGTCTATATCTTGACATGTAATTTAATTAATTACACATTAATTATTTTTTCATTCAAGTTGTGTCACCCAACTACAATACCTAGACTTGATCATTCGGTCTGTAACTTCATCCCTTAAAATTTATTACACAAAATCCCACAATTTAGTTTAATACCCCTCATTATATTTAGTACTCAATAATTTATTATATAACTTCATAATAATTTAAACCGTCTACCTCGTGCCTAACTTCTGTAGAAGTTTGGCAAAAAATAATTCGAGTCAAACCTCCAACCCTTTATTAAATTAATTCCACCTCCATAAATTTTATAAACGTAGTGTCACTTAACAAAAATGCTCGGACTCCCTCATTTTGTTTGTGTTTTGACTTTTTAGAATTTAGTACTCAAAGTACCACTAATAAGTTTGACACACTTTATTAATGCAATTATTTCTTAAAACCCATTTCTCAGCATCCTAGGTATTTACCCACCTTTAAATCTTTACGAAATAATCCATGAAGAATTTCCAGGACAATTCATCAAAGAATGAACTACTAAGGTTGTCCCCTAACGTCGTTCGGATGAGGTTTGGGGTCGTTTGAACGACTTCCCATGACATTTGAACGATATTCCTTATCGTTCGAATGACCGTTCATTTTCGGCATCGTCTCCGTATTCTCCACGACTCCTCTTTGTACCATTATTAAACCATGATGCTTATGTACTGCTCCTTCTATTGTAACCCAACAATGATAACCTAAAATCCACCTCTAACATGGTTCGTAATTTTCATAGCAACTATAAACAACATCGATTTTTCATCAAAAGTTACCAACTTCCCAAAGTTGGTTTTCCAAGGCTTTATACCAGCATTTTCACCATTTCGATTCTATAATTTCAATTACTCCATACTTTCTACTGGATAACTAATATAATTCGATTTCTAACCTTACTCAGTCATAGAATATAATCAATTGCATCTTTTAATCTACACAGTTACTCGAATCATGAAAACTCATTTCAATTTAATAACCCATCCCAAAAATGAATATGGTTTACACCCAACATGATATGAATTGTAATACCAAAATTTAAATGAAAGAAAGTATAACTACATGCCATAATAAAGTCATAGTGTCTGATTTCCTTTATTGTAGACATAGATTTGACGAAGAACACACCCCTCTTCTTGATTTGGCTCCCGAAATCTCTCCCAATTTCTCCATCTTTTCTCCCCTGCAAAATTAGGTTTTTTTTTATTGAGTTGTGTCTGTCAAAAACTCCCTAATGTATATTTTATAATTCCAATCCAGAAATTAAGCCTATGGGTGAAGCCCAACTGACCCAAACACCCTCGTGTGAGCCCGATTCTGCCTAAAATGCCCCGAGACCCAATTACTACCCCTGATTACTCTTTTTTGACTATCTCAACACATTCGGAACCAACCGTGCACTCAGAATCACCTTTCTACTTACTTCACTAAAATTCTCAAAATCTCGACCTCAAATTATGACATATGTAATTTAAAAATAAATCGAATTAATTTAAATCTAAATTCACCGAATTAATTAAATCCTCCAGACTAATTAAATCCTATCTCACCAAATTTATTAAATTCTATATCCTCCAAAAATACGGGGTGTTACACTTGCCTTCTTAAATGATCCATAATACTCCTCCATCAACTCCACAATTTGTTCTTAATTTGCTCTCCAAAACATTTGGTGAAATAGGGATAAAGTGTGGTGATTTAGGGCTGAAGGGTGGTGGTGTTAGGGTGGTAGAAGGTGGTTAGTTAGTGATGAGGCTCCATGAGCTAGAGAGAAAGAAAATCTGACTGGGTTGCCCAAAAATGAGCCAAAACCCTCCTTATATACCCCAAAATTTATAAGGGTTGATTTTAAAAAATGCCCTAATGCTACTCCCACAAATTGATCTGGTGCCATGGGAGTGTGACACGTGTTTTGATCTAACTATTAGGGTCCGTTTTGTTGTTAGTGGGCAAAAGCGTGGGCATGGCAAAATTTGCCAAGGCAAAATTTGCCCAGGCAAATTTTACCTAGGCAAATTCAGATGACGCTATCAAACAACATTAGGCGAAATTAAAGTCAATCCAATTAATTTATTTAAAAACAATTTTTATATTATATTCAAAAATGTTATAAATAGTTTTTGCAATATTTTTATATTATATTCAAAAATGTTAAAAAATTTGTAAAACATTCTCTTAACAATTTTTTATAATATCAAAAACAGTTTTTAAAATATTACAAAACAAATTTTAAACATTCACAACAGTTTTTTTAAACTCTTTAAAACAGTTTTAAAAAATGTTTTTTAAAACTTTAAAATTTTTTTTATAATATATCCAAAACAGTTTTTAAAAATGTTAAAAATTGTTTTACAATATTTTTATATTACGGTTTTTCAAAAAATTTGTAAAACATTCTCTTAACAATTTTTTATAATATTAAAAGCAGTTTTCAAAACATTACAAAACAATTTTTAAATATTTATAACAGTTTTTTTAAGTATTTAAAATAGTCTTTAAATTTTTTTTTAAAACTTTAAAACTGTTTTTATAACATATTCACAACAGTTTTTAAAAATGTTAAAAACAGTTTTTACAATATTTTGTTAATACAGTTTTTTAAAAACAGTTTTTTTTACAATATTTTATTAATACGGTTTTTTAAAAAAATTGTAAACATTTTCTTAACATTTTTTTATAATATTAAAAACAGTTTTTGAAACATTACAAAAAACAATTTTTAAATATTCATAACAGTTTTTTAATTATTTAAAACAGTTTTTAAATTATTTTTTAAAACATTAAAATCGTTTAAGAAGTTGGCAAATTTGTGGGCAAATATTTCCCACTCAAATAGGTAAGCAAAATTTGCCCACAGATTGTGCATAGGAGGTGTTGTACATTGGCAAATAATGCCTAGGCAAATTATGCAACCAAACAGCCAAAATGTGGGCAAATTTTCATATTTGCCAACTTTTTGGCATTTGCCTAGGCAAATTATGCCAACCAAACGGACCCTTAGGATCGTGACAACATTTTTTGAATAATTATTTTTTGATTTTTACAGTCTTGTTCGAATGAGAATGTACCTCATTCGAACAATAACACAATATCGTTCGAATGATGTTCCAATGAGAATGTAATGAGGCTCAAAATGCAAACATGTGTTTTCAATTCGATGGTCATTTGAAGAGCTGTTGAATCAGCATTTCGTTCGACTGACCCCAAGCTTTTTCTCCAAAAATGTTATAATGCCATTTTAAATCTAATTAATTGCACAAGGACTATGATAGTACCCAAATTTGACCCATAGTTCATATTATAATGTCTAAGGCCCAATTGGGTCACATTAAGTCACCAATTTATACGAGTACGATAAAAACCACAGGGCATGTGTTACAGGTGGATTATTTTATAATCCTAGTGGAGTAGGAAATAAGTTAACTCCATAATAAACTTTGAAAGTAAGACCTCATTATATCTGAGTAATTTTTGAGATAATTAAATTAAAGTGATGTCATAATTATTTAGTAGAATAATTATGATTAAATGAAAAATATAAAGAAATTATGATAATTATAATTTAGTATTTTTGAATATTTATTTGGAAACTAATTAATTATTTGTCTTGGGTCCCTAGTGTAGATACCACATTCTAGAACCCCCCCCCCCTAAGTATCTCCTTATGTCCCCTAGCATCTCTTCATTTCACTACAAACCCTAGGTTGCACTCCGAGTACCGATCTAGAGGCCATCGGACGATCCCGGGCCCTGATTTTCCCCCAATCAACCTCACTATCAGAGAGAACGCACTTTGAATATTGAAAGGGAAATGAAACCCCTTTCCAACGGTCCACCTCGTGTTCCAAACGGCATAACCGTTCGGACGAACGGTCAGCTTTACCTCGAAAATTGATTCAGAGGCCATCAGGTGCTCTTGGGCTCCGTTTGACTAAGGTAAACTCTTCAACTCGAATGAGACCAAATGAATATCTAAAGGGAACTGAATACGCTTTCTAACGGTCCATCCCATTCGTGATTTTGGCCTATGGTATGGACTAACGATCCGTTTTACTCCGAGAGGTCAATTGGAACTTTGGAGCCCTAGTTGACCAAGGTCAATGATTATGTAAAAATTCTTCCCATTTATAGGCTTTTATCGTTTCGCAAAGTGTAATTCGAGTGGATTTATATCATATCTTTGCTATTGCCAAGTTTCTAATGAGTACGCCGAGTTTCGTGTATTTTCCATCAATTTAGCAGGTGTTCATCTTAGTCCGAATTCCATACCAAAAGCTTCAAAAAAATATGAGGAGGAAAAGTTCCTAAAAATATGGAACCGAACCTAAGGGAAGGAAAAAGAATCGATCCTATGCTCGAAGAACTTCATGTGAAAAGCCAACAAGATGGAACTGAACCAATTTGGAAGGAAAACGAACCGAACCTATACCTGGAAAACTTCCTGTAAAGTAATGTCAAGATGGAACCGAACCGAAGGAGAGGAAAAATAAATCGATCCTATGCTCGAAGAAATTTCTGTAAAGGTTGTTAAAGATGCAATCGAATCGAACACCTTAATAGGATCAGTTCTGTTTTTGAAAATTTGAACTTATCCACATGAAAATTAGAATCCTCCATGGTTGAAACTCTTAGTATTCGTAGCTTATAAATTTTAAACTCCTACCAAACATAGGGGATGCTTCTACTTTGTGAAGGAAGCAATTGTAATAAATTTTAAAGAAGAAGAACAAGAAGAAACCATAGTTTGCTTATAGTTTTGCAATTCAAGTAATACCATTCTGATTCTTCTTTTAATTGTTGTTGTAGTTACTTTTCTAATAGAAATTTCATCACTCTTCATCTTCATTCAGTAGAAAAAAATATTTTCTTTCATTCCAAACGCGTGTTCTTCCACTTTTCATACGTCTGGCTATGTTTTCAAGGGTTGGGGTGCATGAACCCCACCCGATGTAATTGACGATAGTGGAAATAGATTTCGGAATTAAAACCTTAGATGAATTGTTTCGTAGTTCATACGATACTACTTTATTTCAAACTTTGCTTACATACTGTGTGGGCTAAGATCCCTCATATGTGTAATACTTAGGAGAAATAAAGACCGAATTTTAATTCAACCTTTGCTTACGTACTGTGCGGGCTACGATCCCTCATATATGCAATACTTAGGCGTATTAAAAAGTCAGGTTCATTTAAAGTTTTAATTATAAATCTAGTATCTTACGAAGTAAATTACTAGGGTGTGGGGGATTGTAACCCGACCTATTTGTTTTCCATTCATAGTTACAGTTTTAATCAAGAATTTCAAAATTCTTCATTAGAGTAATTGCATCGCATTCTTTTTCATAATCTCATTAGTTAATCATTTTTAAAAGGTGCATATAGTTGTAGTTATTTTGCAAATCAAATAATCTTTTCCTTTTCTTTAGAGTCAAAGTTAGGCTTCCTTCGTTAATCCAACGTCGTCACGACTTCGTTCGTCCTATTTTCCTGTGGAGACAATCCCAACTTATCAGATTATTACTTGAGTGACAGGCTTGCAATTGAGCCTAGAGAGTACGCACTTCTGAGACGCATACTTAATCGCGTCAAGTTTTTATGTTTCAAAAGACATAAGTCCCTGGCAATGGTGAACCGAAATTACCCTTAAATCTTCTGATATATGTGTCTCAGAAGTGCGTACTCTCTAGGCTCAAGAAGTGCGTACTCTCTAGGCTCAAGATTTCTTCTGAGACACTCGAGATTTCTTCACGATTGAGTGATATATGGCCCCGGAGGTGTTGGTGCCTGCACATGTCCTTTCATGTGTGGTTCTTGTTGAAAGTGCGATGGTGGAGGAGGGGCAACATGTGAATTAGGATTCAAAGCATCATTTTGTTTCCCATAGCTAAAGCCAGAGTTGTTTTTCCATGAAGGGTTGTAGGAATTCCCATGCGGTGCACCAAAATTACCCTTAAATCCTCCTACACCACTCATTTGCTCTTGAAGCATAACTTTATAGGCGGGTATCGTCGGGCATTCCTCTGTTGAATGTATCACCTCATAAATAGTACACACCTTCTCAATGGGATTCAGAATGGAGCCAGGTGGTCCTCTTGCAAATATCTCAAGTACTTCTTGCATTCCTTTCTCAAGTATATCAAGTCAACTGTCCGTCATTGTATTCATTTCTACATGAAATAGGCCGAACGCCGATGGAATGATGGTCATTTGGCGAGTTTGATTATGAGCATTAGGATCAGATGTATCCCATACTTGGGTAGTCTCGACGACATACCTCAGGTGAAGCTCATCATCGTTGTCGTCTAAATAGACAAAGGGACCATCACACATGGTTTTATCGAGTTGTTTGGAATTTATATTCAGCCCATTATGGAAGAAGGAAATGCTTTAGAGTTTATCAAGTCCATGATGAGGGCACGAAGTGATATACTCGTTAAAACTCTCGTAACATCGATCGAATGACTCATTTTCTAGTTGTCGAAAGGTTTGAATTTGAGCCTTGATGGAGTTCGTTCGATGTATAGGGAATAATTTACTGAGAAATTTAGATTGTAACTCATTCCATAGTGAAATCGAGTTTGGAGGTAAAGACCATAGTCAAGTATTAGCCTTGTCCTTTAGCGAGAATGGAAAGAGTTTGAGGCGGATCACATCTTTTGTACAAGTTTGATCGCTGAGGGTCTCGTATGCCTCCTCAAATTCCATGATGTGGAGATATGGCTTTTCTGAATCCATTCCATGGTAATTGTTAAGTATCTGGATCATCCCATTCCTAAAGCAAAATTTCCCTGCATTATACGGGAGTAAAATGCATCTCGAAGTGACAGTGTGCTAGGGATATAAGATGTCTCTCAAAGGGCGGTACGGGTTCTCTTCCTCACTCGAGGCTACACTACCGTGTTGTGACATGTCTCTCTCACTTAATGACTATGTGTCCTCACTTGGTATGCTCAGAGCGTTCTATGAAGTGTGTCCTAAGAGGGAAAACAGAGTGTTATTTGCGATTGAGTGTGACGATGTGGGAGGTGGAACCCCAAATTATGGAGCGTTAGGAGTATAAGGGCTATTAGGGTCGTACTCAACTATCGGGTTTTCGTGAATATGGGTTGGAGTATTATGGAGAGTTGGAGTGAGTTCAGAATTTTGCATTGACAGGCTTATGAGAGATGAAGTATCTTTTTGTGCTTTTGATTTTTAATATTTTTGACTTCTTTGTATTTTCAAATTTTTTATGTTTTTGGATTTTTGGAAATTTTTTGGTCAAATATTTAGATTGACTTGATCTAATCCTAAGTCTACCTAAGTCCCCGACAACGGCGCCAAAAACTTGACGCGACTAAGAATGTGTCTCAGAAGTGCGTACTCTCTAGGCTCAAGTGCAAGCCTGTCGCTCAAGTAATAATCCGATAAGTCGGGATCGTCTCCACAGGGAAATAGGACAAATGAAGTCGTGACGACGTTGGATAGATGAAGGAAACCTAACTTTGACTCTAAAGAAAATGAAAAGATGATTTGATTTGTAAAATAACTAAAACTATATTCACCTTTTTGAAAATGATTAACTAATGAGATTATTAAAAAGAATGCGATGCAATTACTCTAATGCAGAATTTCGAATTTCTTGATTAAAACTGTAATTATGAATGGAAAAAAAGGGTCGGGTTACAATCCCCCACACCCTAGTAATTCACTTTATAAGATACTAGATTTAGAATTAAAACTTTAAATGAATCCGATTTTTTAATACTCCTAAGTATTACATATATGAGGGATCATAGCCCGCACAGTATGTAAGAAAATATTGAATTAAAATTCGGTCTTTATTTCTCCTAAGTATTACACATATAAGGGATCGTATCCCGCAAAGTATGTAAGCAAATGCTTAAATAAAGTAGTATCATATGAACTACGATACAATTCATCTAAAATTTTTATTCTACATTCATTTTCACTATCGTGAATTACACCGGGTGGGGTTTATGCACCCCAACCCTTGAAAACTTAGCCAGACATATGAAAACTGGAAGAACACCCATTTGGAATGAAAGAAAACATTTTTTTCTACTGAATGAAGATGAAGAGTGATGAAATTGCTATTAGAAAAGTAACTACTGCAATAATTAAAAGAAGAATCATAATGGTATTACTTGAATTGCAAAACTATAAGCAAACTAGGGTTTCTTCTTGTTCTTCTTCTCTAAAGTTGATTACAATTTCTTACTTCACGAAGTATAAGCCTCCCTTATGTTTTGGAGGAGTTTAAAATTTATAAGATACGAATACTAAGAGTTTCAACCATGGAGGATTCTAATTTTACAAGTGGATAATTTCGAATTTCCGAAAACAGAATCGATCCTATTAAGAGGTTTGGGTCGATTCCATCTTTGAAAGCCTTTACAGAAAGTTCTTCTAGCATAGATCGGTTCATTTTTCCTCTCCTTTGGTTCAGTTGCATCTTGACATTATATTACAGGAAGTTTTCCAGGTATAGGTTCGGTTCGTTTTCCTTCCACATCGGTTCGATTCCATCTTGTTGGCTTTTCAGAGGAAGTTCTTCGAGCATAGGATCGGTTCTTTTTCCTTCCCTTAGGTTTGGTTGCATATTTTTCAGGAACTTTTCCTCCTTGTATTTCTTTGAAGATTTTGGTATGGAACTCGGATTAAGATGAACACCTGCTAAATAGATGGAAAATACACGAAACTGGACGTACTCATTAAAAACTTGTCAATAGCAAATATATGATATAAATACACTCGAATTACATTTTTGCGGAGCGATAAAAGCCTATAAATTAAGGGGATTAGTGGGAAGAATTTATGCCTAATCAGTCAACCTTATGAACCAAGAAAAACTCTTTGGAATGTTGAATTAAATCTCCTAAACTTTCCAATGGTTCATCCCATGTGCGATTATGACATACCATGAGGTCGAACAATCCATTTTCGTACAGCGAAATCCCTTCCAACGGACCGATGTGCGCTTCCGAGACATATTTGACCCAAAGTCAACTACCGGACCTAGGAGCGGTCCCAATGACTCTTAAAGGTCTCTGAAGCACCTTTCTAATGGTATTCCCCGTGCATGCTTCAGATCAACATATTACGTTCTACAATCATTTTTCCAGGAAAATTTGCACGAGACTGTCAAGTGGTAGGTCCAGATCCCGGCCTATCGACAGTGTGTCTAGGATCACCTGCTGATAGAAAATTGTAAATGCGTAGATTTGAAATGAGTTAAATCCAATTTTATGTAATGTTTGGTAATTTGAAATTGGTGTTAAGGTTCTATTAGAAAAAATATAAAAAAAACAAATGAGGAGAGAGGGGGAGGGGGAGAGGGAGAGGGAGATGGGGAAATGGAGGAAAGGAGAGAGGGATCATGTATTTTATGTGATTTCTATTTCAAATTGATGCATTCCACATTTTTTGTAAAATGATTCAATTTCAAATTTTTCACATGAATTAAAATTGAGCAATTAATTAATTATTTTATTAAGAAATTCAAAAATAAATAATGGGTAAATTTATAAATAAACCAATCTATTAATGAGTCAATTTATAGTTTTGAAACAATTTAAGGGGCAAAGGTGTTTGGTTGTTCATGGGATCCGTATATGTGTTTAGTTTTGTAACATAAAAGGTAAATGTTGCGTGGGTGAAGGGTTCAAGATTGCCTGGGATTGCTTAGGGGCTGTTTAGTTGTGGAAAATATTTTTTTTATTTTCTGTTTTTAGTTTTCATCTCTATTTTGACTTTTCATTTTCTGTGGAAAATTTTGGAAAACTAGAAAACGTGTTCATTTTTAAAAATATGAAATCATTTTCTACATGTTAACATTCAAAAACTGAAAATTTTGTTCAAAAACTAGAAAATATATATAAAAACAGAAAAATAATAAAAATCCCAAAAAATCAATAAAAATAAACATAATAAACAAAAAATGAATAAAAATCCAAAAAATAAAAAATACAGAAAATGAATAAAAAAAATTAGAAAATAAATATTACCCGAAAATGAATTTAAAAAAAACAAATAGAAAAAATGTACTAAGAGTATTAAGAAAAAAAATGAATAAAAATCAAATCCACCACGCCCCCACCCCAACCCCTAACTGTTTCGTCCCCCCTATTGCCAGGTCTATTTTTTTTTCTAATTCTCTTATTTTTAAATTTCTTTTTCTAATATTTTCATTTTTACTAGATTTCTAGGGTATTTATTCATTTCCATTTTTTAATTTGTTTGAACGTTTTTTTATTTTCTATTATTTTTTACTTAATTAATAAATTTTAGACTTTTTAATAAATTTCTGGGTGTTTTTAAAATTAATTCATGGGATGATATTTATTTTCTATTTTTATTCATTTTCTGCATTTTTTTCCATTTTTTTGTTTTTTATTGATTTCTCTTTTTTTTAAAAAATTTCCCGAGCCCTTTATTTTAATTTTTTGGTGTTTTTTTAAATTAATTCTGGGACGAATATTTGTTTTATGTATTTTTTTCATCATTTCATTTATTTATTTTTGTTTTTTCTGAATTTTCTGAGCGTATTTTTAATCTTTTGTTATTTGTTTTTTTAATTAATAAGTTTCTTACTTTTCAGTAAATTTCAGGGTGTTTTCTGAAATTAATTTCGGGGTTAATATTTATTTTCTTTTTTATCCACTTTCTGGATTTTTTTCATTATTTTTGGGATTTTATTCACTTTATGTATTTTTTTCATTATTTTTGGGTTTTTATGCACTTTCTGAATTTTTTTCATTTTTTTGGGTTTTTATTCATTTTCTAAATTTTTTTCATTATTTTTGGGTTTTTATTCACTTTATGTATTTTTTTAATTATTTTTGAATTGTTAATGACTTTTTGGATTTTTTTTCATTATATTGGTGGTTTTATCCATTTTCTGGATTGTTTTCATTATTTTTGGTGCTCTATTCACTTTCTGTATTGATTTCATTATTTTTGAATTTTTATTCATTTTTGGGCTTTTATTCACTCTCTGGATTTTTTTCATTATTTTTGGCTTTTTATTCACTTTCTATTTTTTTCTTTATTTTTTGGGTTTTGTTCACTTTCTGTATTTTTTTCATTATTTTGGGATTTTATTCACTTTTGTGATTTTTTTTCATTATTTTGGGGTTTTCATTAACTTTTTCTATTTTTTTCATTATTTTTTGGTTTTATTCATTTTATGTTTTTTTCCCATTATTTTGGGGGTTTTATTCACTTTCTGTATTGTTTTCATTATTTTTGAGTTTTTTTCACTTTCTGATTTTTTTTTTCATTATTTTTGGGTTTTTAAGTTTTTCTTCACTTTTTATATTTTTTTTCATTATTTTTTGCATTTTATTCACTTTTTGAATTTTTTTCTATATTTTCTTGATTTTTTTATCAATTTTTTGGGTGTGACAATTCTTTTCTACAATATGAGTATAAATGTAGTACAAACACGAAAGATGAGAGAAATGTGGTGAGAGAAATGGGTCTCCATGTGTATGTTGAATGAAAGATATGGAATATATGATCCCCACTTTTAAAATAGGATGAGAGAAATGGATCCCTCTTTTAAAACAGAAAATAGAAAACATAAAAAAAAATGTTTTCCATTTTTGTGAAAAAATAAAAAATTATTTTTTGATTTGAAGAAATACTTTATTTGAACACATTTTCTATTTTTTTATCTCCATAATTTTTTTTTTCTAGAAAACACTTCCATTTTTTCACAACTAAACACTCTCTTAGCGTTTCTTATGACACATCAACGTGGCATTTGATATGAACATGATTCTCAATCCTTTGAACCGTGGGACGCGTGTTAAACTATTATGTGGAAGGGACTTTGCATGTGGAAGGGACTTTGATATGCTCATGAGACTCAATTGGACTTTGCATGTGGAATGGACTTTTTAGAAGGGAAAAGTGTATGGTTTTAAAATTGCGACCCGCTAGAACAATCATTTCTTATTTTGGTCAAGTAAAATTCTCAAGAATCCGTTGTGAGTATTGATGTACATTCTGAGTATTGATGTACATTGTTACGCGTGTTAAACTAATATGGTGATGTGTTTCTTTTGGTTCATGACTCTAACGAAGATTTGGGACCCGTATCTTTGGTTCGCAGTTCACCACATCATAGCAGAGCTCCATAATTTAAGTCCCGAAAAATATTGCACTTTTCAATGGGACACCAAGCCATGATGACTGGGATTATCTTTCCATTTATTTTATAATTACATGTGTCATACGTTGAAATTAGGTTTTGAAAAAAGTCCAAATGAGCATCTTTAAGCTCATTTTATTGTGGGGCCAATATTTTGATTTGGTCGGGATCATGCACAAATACGTTCTCCTTCAGGAAAAGTATAACATAGTATATTTTTTTATCCAAAATTATTAACTAATTAATGAAAAATTTGAGATCATAATGACTCATTTGAAAGCTACTTAGTGCATTATAGTAAATCTGGAACATTTATCCCACATAGGAAAAATTACAAATTTTTCTAGAGTTAATGAATTCAAAATTATGTACTAAGGCTTGGATGCCTTTGGGTATTCCAAGTCTTTGAAGGGGAGATGACCTATACTATGCATATGTTGGGCGTGGACCAAACGTCCACATGCATATGCCATCCGACCAGCCTTGGGTTTTGACTCGGACTTATAGAAATTCCTTTTAATTTGGTCTAATTTATTTGAGTTTTCGTGTCGGGTTTTAACCCATAATTAAACCTGTTTGGTTTGTTAGTTGGACCCAACAGCTACAACCGTTTCTAACTGTTTACTGTCTAAATAGTCAATTAACAAACACAAAAATTCCTTCTGTCAATTCATGCGTTCCATAAAAATTCCTTATGTTCAGTTCATATATATTCTAAAAAAATTTCTTCTGTGAGTTCATGTATTCATGTTCACGGTTTGAGTAAAAACACAAAAATTGAGTTCATTGGAATCAAAATATATCAGTGCTGCTTATTTTGATTCGTAATTCGTTATATCTTGGGAGACGATAATTCACAATCGCGAGCACTATGGAGGGAGGTAATTTACCTTAGGGAAACTGCGTTTTCTCATGGATCAGATTTTTTATGTATAATTACTCTGATAAAATTTTCCTCATTAACAATTAAGTTATTCTTATTTCTATAATTACAATTGTTTATAATTCTGTAATTTTGATATAATCATGTACTATTTAATTATAAAATTACCAATGGAAACAGTCTTAAGACGAATTAATTTTTTTTGCTATTGTTTATAGAAATTTACATATTAATTGTACCGCTATAGAAATTTTAACTATTGACAAGTATAGACATTTATATTTTAATTGTTCATTTTTTGGCCAATTTAGTTGAGTTTTCGGGTAGAGTTTTAACCCATAATTAAAACTATTAGGCTTGTTAGTTGGAACCAACAGTTACAACCGTTTGTAACTGTAGACTGTCTGAACGGTCAACTAACAAACACAAAAATTCCTTATGTTCAGTTCATGCATATTCCAAAAAAGAATTCCTTCTGTCAGTTCATGTATTCATGTTCATGATTTGAGTAAAAAAATAGAATTGAGTTTATTGGAATCAAAATATTGTAGTGCTGCTTATTTTGATTCGTAATCTGTTCTATCTTGGAAGACAATAATTCACAACCTTGAGCACTATGGAGGGAAGAAATTCATCTTAGGGACATTGTGTTTTCACAGGGATTAAGTTTTCTATATATAATTACTCTGAACAAATCTTCCTCATTAACAAGAAAGTTGTTCTTATTTCTGTAATTACAATGGTTTATAATTCTGTATTATTTAATTATAAAATTACCAATGGCAACAATCTTAAGATGAATTAATTTTTTTTGCTATTGTTTTTATGACAAGTAAAGAAATTTATATTTGAATTGTACTGTTACAGAAATTTTAACTATTTCAAAGATTTTAAACTATTGTGATAAAAATCCGTTTTATTACAGAAAATTTAAAATTTCAATTTATTGCAAAAATTTGATAAAATAGTTTTATGTTATTAAATTAATTGTACTATTCTGAGATACATTTCAAAATTTTCATTTAGAATTACAAATTCTAATTCATAGATATATTTTTTGATATATAAATTATTTCGTTTATTTTTTTGTTAAACACAATTTTTCATTATGTTTTAATAATTAGATTACATATTGTCAATATTATTTATAAAAATTCTATTTTTGTAACATAAATGGATGATACAGGTGCAACAAATTGTTCCATCATCCATTAGTGTGTCTCATGGAACGACTGTTGTCGCACCCGTGACTGTGCCTCTTGGGGAGAAGTCGAAAAAATTCAAAGGAATGGACTTCAAACGTTGGTAGCAACAAATGTATTTCCACCTCGTTACTTTTCATTTGATAAGGTTCCTATATGAAGAGTGTCCCCTACTAATGAAGGGAGATAAAAATGAGAAACTCCGACAGTGGAAGTGTGGAAACATTCTTAATATCTATGCCGTAACTATGTTCTTACTTATTTAGACAATTCACTCTATAACATGTATTGTTCCAAAAATACTGAAAAAGAACTTTGAGAATCCTTAGATAAGAAGTACAAGACCGAAGATGCTGGCATGAAGAAATTCATAGTTGGCATATTTCTTGACTTTAAAATGATAGATTCTAAGCCAGTGATAGCGCACATCCAACAACTTCAAGTTATTATTCGCGACATTCATGTTGAAGGAAAGTCTGCTAGTGATTATTTTTAAGTGGCATCAATAATTGAGAAATTTCCACCATCGTGGAAAGACTTCAAGAACTATCTCAAGCATAAAATCAAAGAGATAAACGTGGAAGAATTAATTGTGAGGTTGGGATTAAAGAAGACAATCGTGTGTCATCAAAGAAAAGTGAGAAGAATCCTATGGAAGCCAATACTAATGTGGTGGAACAAGGTTCAAAACCCAACAAACGAAAACGTGAACGAGAAGGCTCTTCAAAATAGAAAAGGAAGTTCAAAGAAAAATTCTATAACTATGAAAAACTTGGACATCATTTAAATGAATGTCGAAAGCGGAAGAATTTCAAGAAGCAAAATGCACAAGCTAATCTAATAGAATCTGAGAAGATTTCAGAAGGCATGGACGACATCAATCTTCTGCAGTAGTATTCGAATATAATTTGGCAGAAAATACTAAAGAGTGGTGGGTGGACGCCGGTGCTACGCGCCATATTTTTCAAACAAATGGATGTTTTCTACCTACAAGTTAATAGAAACTGAGGAGAACCTATTTATATGTTCTTCATTAAGTTCCAAAGTTAAAGGGCATGAAAAGATTGTGCTGAAAATGACATCCGAAAAAGATCTCACTCTCAATGATGTGCTTCACGTTCCAGATATTCGTAAAAATCTGGTTTCTAGTTCTTTACTTAGAAAAATGGTTTCAAGTTGGTGTTTGTAACTGATAAATTTGTTATGTCTAATTATGATATGTATGCGGGAAAGGTCTACATGACTGAAGGGATCTTTAAGATGAATTTAATGACTGTTGTACCTAAGGCAATCAATTATAGTATTAATTCCTCTTACTTGTTATAGTCTTCACATATGTGACATACTAGATTGGGACATGTTAATTTTGATACTTGATGTAGATTAATTAACATAGAATTTTTGCCAAAGTTTGAAATTGATAGAAATAATAAATGTGATGTATGTGTAGAATTAAAATTGGAAAAATTACCTTTTCATTCTGTTGAAAAAACTACTGAACCTTTAGACCTTATTCATACTAATATATGTGATCTAAAGTTTTTACAAACTAGAGGATGCTAAAATTACTTTATTACTTTTATTGATGATTGCACAAAATATTGCTATGTTTATTTACTGCGAAGCAAAGATAAGGATATAGATGTATTAAAATAATACAAAACTGAAGTTGAGAATAAAGTTAGCAAAAAGATAAAGGCTATAAAGAGAGATAGAGGCGGTGCATATGAATCTCCTTTAGAAGAGTTATGTTCAGAACATGAAATGCTTTACTTAACTACTGCTCCTTACTCACCTCAATCTAATGGCATTGCGGAATGCCAAGCCATACATTGAAAAAAATGATAACTCTATGTTAATAAGTTTTAGATCACCACAGAACTTGTGGGAGAAGCCTCACTTTCTGCTAATTATATTATCAACAAAGTACTCCACAAAAAAACTCACAAAACATCGCATGAATTATGGAAAGGTCTAAGACTTTATTATAAATATTTGTGAGTATGGGGGTGCTTATCCAAAGAAATGACATGAAAAATTTGATAATGGTATGTTATGAAATGGTTTCAAAATTAATCAGGTATTTTGTGAGTTTATTATAAAAGTACTTAAAATGGATATGTCATTATATGCCTCTATGTGGATGATATGCTAATCATAGATAGTAATATTGACATTGTCAAAACTACTACATATATGTTGAATAATCATTTCAGTATGAAAGACCTAGGTGTCGCCCAATGTCACTGTAGGGATTAAAATTTCTTAAACATCTGATGGGATTATGTTATCACAGTCTTATTACATAAAGAAAATACTTGAAAATTTAAGATATATAATATTAGTCCCACTAAGACATCAGCAAATGTAAATTTACATCTAGAAAGAAATAATGGTGATAGCATATCTTAACTAGAGTACTCTCGTATTATCGATAATTTAATGTACATCGTGAACTGTACTCGATTGAACATAACATTTTCGATAAGTAAGCTAAGTCGATATATATGTAATCCAGGGAGAGACCACTGGAAGGAAATTTTGAGAGTTTTAGGTGATTTAAAATGTACTCAAAATTATGGAATACATCCCTCGAGATATCCATTCGTACTTGAAGGTCATTATAATGCAAAGTGAATATCTAATACAAAAGACTCTAAGTCAACAAGTATGTATATATTTACCCTTAGAGGTGCAACCGTCTCTTGAAAATCCTTGAAACAAACGTGTATTGCTAGATCAATAATGGAATTTAAATTCACTGCGTTAGATAAAGATGGAGAAGAAGATGAATGGCTTCGAAACTTTTTAAAGGATTTTCCAAATTGGTCAAAATCTATGCCCACGATATGTATACATTATGATAGTTAATCAACGATTTGGAGGGCAGATGATCACATATATAACAAAAAGTCACAACATATTCATTGTAAACACAATACTATCCGACAACTTCTCTCAAATGGAATTATCTCAATTGACTATGTAAATTCAAAAGATAATGTAACAAATCCACTTACCAAAGGTTTAAATAGCGAATAAGTTGAAAGATGACCGAGAGGAATGGGTCTAAAGCCTAAAAAACAAGAATCAATATAGTGGAAACCCAACGTAGCTGACTGTAGATCTCCAGATCTAGGTTCAATGGGAAAATCAAACTATATTTTATTCAGTACGCACTCTAGGATACTTAATCCTATCCATTCCAAAGATGCGACAAGTGCACATCTGCCATGAAGTTAGGATAACTTACGCTTTTAATGACATACATATCTTAGTACTCTAAGTAGGGTATTGCGGGATACTCCTTAGGGAAATCACCTACAAGAGTAAGAAGGGGAGTTATTTCTATGAGACTAATGAAAGGCAAATTCTCTAAAAATGCTCACGAAACCAAACAGTGTTCATGGCCAAAACGAATGCAAATGTGAGGACCTACTATATTAAATAATTATTTTATGAATACTGTTGTCTAGTTTATAAAAATGGTTGACGATTTAAGGACGTATAGTCTGTTGATTAACCAAGTAAATCCAATAATATATAACTAAGAAAATTTCAAGTACACGAGCCTACTTCTCCCGTTGCAATAAATTTTTGGTTTTACTCAAACTATTGTTTGCATTATCATTAGCATGTTGTATATATCCAAAATTCATTCATGTGGGGGATTGTTGGAAATGGATTTTGAAAAAAGACCAAATGGGCATCTTTAGGCTCATTTTATTGTTGGATCTACATTCCGATTTGGTCAAGAGCACGTACAAATACGTTTTCCTCCATGAAGAGTATAACATAGTATATTTATTTGTCTAAAACTATTAAGTAATGAATGAAAAATTTGAGCTTAAAGTTACCCATTTGAAATCAACTTAGTGCATTGTAGTAAGTGTGGAAAATTTGTTCCACATAGGAAAATTACAAATTTTGGCAAAGTTAAAAAACCCAAAAAATATGCATTAAGTTTTGAATGCCTTTGGGTATCCCAAATCTTTTAAGGAGATAGGTCTTTGGGGTATCACAAAGGCCCACGCGTACACGCATCTTCCGTTCGACCAATTTCCTTGGCTCAGCTCGGCCGGTCCGGTCCTGTCTGAGCTCGGGCTTGGGCTAGGGATTGGGCTTATTAAAATTACTTTTATTTTTGGGACAATTTAATTGAGCATCTGGACGGTCTTAACCCATAATTAGACCTGTTTATCTTATTGTTTGGAACCAATAGTTACAACCATTAACTAAGTAAATAGTCAACTTAAAACTTATAAATTGAAGAGTCGTGTTCAATTTCAAACAAAAAAATTCCTTCTATTAGTTCATGCATTCCAAAAAAATTCCTTCTGTTAACTTCATTCATATTTTAGAAAAATTCCTTATGTCAGTTCATGTATTCCCATTCATGGTTTTAACGCAGAATTTAGTTCAATGGAATCAAAATATTAATCAACTTCTTCCTCATGGATGAAATTATATACTCAGCTTACAATATAATTCTTGGAAGGGTAGCCCTCAAGGAGTGTGAGGTCGTGCCCTCAAAAATCCACCTGATGATTAAACAACTTGGCTCCATATAGGGTAGGGAAGGTTTAGGGGAACTATTTTGAGGCACGCGAATGCTACTTCAACTCAGTTGAGGAGAGGGAGGCATACAAAAGGGACACTATGACCTACAACATTGATACCATGGACTCTAGAGATGAAACGAATTTAGAGAAGGGCGAGGCCCCGTTGAGGAGGTAGAATCCATCATCCTCAATGGGGGCGAGCTAAAAAACCCATCCAAATCGACAAAGCCCTAAAGAAGGAGGTCAAAGAAGATATGATCAGGCTGTTAAAGAAGAGACAGAGCATATTTTCTTAGAGCTATGAGGATATGCCCGACATTGGACCAAAGGTTCTCTTTCATAAGTTAAATATAGCCGAGCATGTAAAATAGGTCCGACAGAGAAGAAGAGTTTATTCGCGAGAAAAGTATTATATCATACGAGAAGAGGTAAAGTAGTTTGAGAAGCCAACTTCATTAGGGATGTCATTTACCCTGAATGACTTGCGAATGTTATCATCATCCCCAAAGCCAGTGATAAGGGGAGGATGCGTGTTGATTTTATGAATCTGAACAAAGCCTGCCCCAAAGATAACTTCCCATTACCAAGGATAGATCATATGGTTGATCCTACTACTGGACATGAATTAATGATCTTTATGGATTCCTACTCAGGCTATAATTAAATATTCATTGATCCGACCGATGCAGAGAAGACAACTTTCATAACTGACAAGGGGACCTATTGTTACAAGGTCATGCTCTTCGAATTAAAAAATGCCGAGGCAACATACCAAAGGATGATAAATAATATGTTCGAATAGTAGATTGGGGAGATAATGGAAGTTTATGTCGACGAAATGTTGACAAAGAGCCTTAAGTCCAACACTCATGTGGCTGACCTTGAGTGAACTTTTAACACGATGGATGAGTATATGATGAATCTCAACCCCGCCAAGTGTGTCTTCAGTGTGGGAGCATGCAAGTTCTTAGGCTTTATTGGAGATGAAGACTCCCACAATAATAAAGGATGTGAAGAGACTATCTCGACGAGTGTCCGCATTAAATAGGTTTGTTTCTAGAGCTACCGATAAATGCCATTATTTTTTTAAAGTGTTGAGAAAAGCTTTTGAATGGAGCGATGAGTGTGATAAGGAATTCTAAGATTCAAAAAGTCGTATCTCGACTCTCCGCTCTTATTATCAAAACCAGTCCTCTAGAGGTTTCAGAGTCAGTAATTAGTACCGCTATCATCAGAAAAGAGGATGGTGTCCAGAAGCTAGTATACTTTAACAACAAGGCCCTCTATGGGGCCGAGCAAAGATATCCTACAATCAAGAAGCTGGTCTATGCTCTAATACATGAATCAAGGAAGATGAATTCGTATGTCCAGGCACATACCATGGTAGTCCTCACAGACTCACCTATCATATAGGTCATTCGCAAGACTGAGAAGTGAGGAAAGCTGATGGCTTGGGAAATTAAATTGGGTGAATTCTACATCATCTACTAACCGAGAATAGCCCTTAAGGGGTATACCATAGTTAACTTTATATCTGACTTCACATGGGATGAGGCCAACACATAAGAGATTGAAGCTACAACTTGTGAGCAAGAGAGCAGGGTGTGTCTCCCCCCGTCCGAGGCCGAGATGAGTTCAGTGAGAAATAAGGTGTCAGAGAATGATGAAAAGCGATACCTCTTTAAGAGTGGGTAAATTTTCTCAAAATGGTATTGTGTGGAGACTATTCGTTAATGGATCTTCATGTGAGATTGGAAATGGGGAAGGTTTAATTGTGTCGGCCCAGATGGGACCGATATTGAATATGCACTACGGCTCAGCTTTAAAGCCTCCAATAATAAATCAGAGTATGAAGCCCTCCTTATAGGTCTTTCCCTTGCCCGGGTATTGAACTTCGGCTAACCCCTTGTCCATAGTGAATCCAGGTTGGTCCTGAATCAAATTTTGGGGGTATATGTGGCCAAGGACGATAGAATGGACAAGTACCTGGGAAAGGTAAAGACAACAATGAAGCATTTTAGCGAAGTGAAACTGAAGAGGATACCTCATCTAGAAAATGGCCGAGCTGATGCTTTGGTAAGGTTAGCTTCAGCTTCCAGAATTGGAATTAGAAGAATGGTCTTGGTAGAGATCCTCCATCAACCGATGATTGAAGAAGAAGAATATACTGTGGAATTTTTCTTCAACTTGAAAATAGGAACTTTTTAGATGGATCCTATCGTTCGGTATATCAGATATGAAGAGCTTTCAGAGTCTAGAATCGAGAGAAAGAAGCTAAGGTATAAAACTGTTAAGTTCTCCATCATACGAGACATCTTGTACAAAAAAAGGTTCCTAATTCCTTTACTCAGATGTGTCCATCCATCTGAGGTAGAATATATTTTAAAGGAGGTGCACGAGGGGTCTTACTCCAGTCATATCGAAGGAAGGTCATTAGCAAAAAGGATCATCACTCAAAGATACTAGTGGTCGATGTTGGCTAAGGATGCAGTTGTATATGTTAAGAAGTGCAATAAGTGTCAAAGGTTTGCCACCATACCCCCATCAACCTCATCAGCGTCTTACTTCTATCACTTCTCCAGGGCCATTTGTAGTCTGGGGGATTAATTTGGTAGGTGCACTACCGAGAGATTTGAATAATTATTGCTATCTGATTATAGCGATATATTATTTTTCAAAGTGAGTAGAGGTCGAGATGATGATCATAATTATGAAGAAGAAAGCCTTTCAATTTATCTAAAAAAACATCATCTGTAGGTACGACCTCTCTAACACGCTAATTTTGATAACGAGATGCAATTCAAGAACATCTCCCTTGAGAAACACTGTGAGCGAATTGCCATTAAATAATTCTTCTCAACTCTAGGCTGACCCCAGACTAATGGGTAAACAGATGTCACCAACAAAACAATTCACTTTGGAATCAAGAAAAAATTAGAAGATGCCAAATGGAGATAGACTGAGGAGGTGTATGCTGTCGTATGGGCTTACAGGACAATGTATAGGACTCCAAATTAGGGAAACTCCATTCATATGGGCTTATGGAACAGAGGTTGTGGTGCCTACGGAGATTGGTCTCCCAACCCATAGGGTTCAGTCATATGACCAGGAAGAGAACGTTGCAAAATGTAGACTTGATTTGAACCTTTTGGAAGAAAGAAGAGAAGATGCTGAGGTTAGGCAAGCTTCCTATTATCAAAGGATGGTGAAGTACTATAATACTTATTCTAAAGAAGATATGGAAGAATCCCAACAAGCTTCATCTGACCTGGCATGGTCCGTATAGAGTGGTTGAAGATGTGGTTCCTAGAACATACCAGTTGGAAAATTTGGATGGAGAACAATTCCCCAATCCATGGACTGCTGATCACCTCAAGAAATACTAGCAGTAAGAGTGTTGTGTTATTTTAATTCCCATGTGAGCTTTGTATACCTCATACCAATTTCATTTCAGTGTTAATTGTACATGTATATGAGAAGTGGATTATGAATGAAAAATTTCAGTGTTCTCTCATATTTTATCTGTTGTGTGAATATTTGTTGCTTGTAAGCTCCAACTCATTTGAAGCGATAAAACATCATTCGTGGTGAAGTAGCTTTAAAATGCTCTCAGCGCCATGACTGTCCAGACGGGATAGACCTCGTCCATAGACTCCCAATAACACCGAGAGAGGGAAAAATCACTTAAGTGTGGTTCATTATAAAAATCATTTGATTGGTGGATAAACTCTCCCAGTCGAGATGATTGTGCATGGACGAGACGAATCTCATCCATACACTCTCAAGACGATGAGAGGGGACAAGATATAACGTTATAATTTGGTGGATTCAAATTTAAAATTACTTAAGTGTGGTTCTTTTTAAAAATCATTAGCTTGGTAGATAAACACTCTCGACCAAGATGATAATGCATAGATGAGAAGACCCTCATCCAAACACTCTCAAGACAAAGAGAGGCGATTTGTAATATAACACCATAATTTGGTGGATTCAAATTAAAAATCACTTAAGCGTGGTTCATTTTAAACATCATTAACTTGGTGAATTTAAAATTTAGCATGTGCCATCTTGTCCAAGGACGAGATGATGTGCGATTATTCATTTATGATTTGGTGGATCAAAATGTTAAACTATTTTATTATGGTTATTTGATTAAAACATCAGATGATGACATACATGCAAACAAGTAGAGACAATTTGCAAATATAAGAGAAAATGTCATTCATTCAAACTATGAGCTGAGGTTACACTTCTATGAAAAGTTAAAAAATAGATAAAGTGTTCACAAAAGAAGAAAGGTCGATTACAAAAATAAGGGTTTCGGCCATAGATAGCCTCCCTACTGAGTCGGCTCGACATAGACATTGGCCTCAGTCTCGTCCCCGGCTGTAACTATTGACTCAACATTGACATTTCCCACCTCAATAGGCGGGTCGATCGATGTCCCTTGCCCTTCAGATGTGGCCAAGTACCCAACGTATGTTAAGGCATCTATAAAGAGGGTGTCCCCAATGTTAACAACCTTCAACGATGGATGAATGGAGGAGACTGCATCAGAAAACTTCAAGATGACCCACCTGTAGGCCATCTTGATCCCGCTCTCCAGGTACTTTGGGACAAAACCTTGGAATTAATGTGAGGCCTTATATGCTTCGAAGGACTCATCCTTGGACTTCTAGATAGCTGCATCAAGGCCGAACTTAAATTGTTCATCTTGGTTTTCAGAGCCTCATCCTTCTCCTTGATGATATTATCCTTCTCTTTAAGCTAATTTCCATAATATAGCTTCAGCGCATCTATGGACTTCTTGTGATAGGATCGGTGATCCTTTAGCTTTTGCTTTAGGTTAACTTCATCTTGAATTTCCCTATCAGTGTCTAGAAGGTTTTTTTTAATTTTTTGCTATCCACCTGGTGGATGAGGTGAGGGTGCAAACAGACTGTAAAAATAGAGGAGTCAGAGTCAGATAAAAATCAATGATAAGATACGAGACGACTTGTGTAGAAAGTACGAGGATAATACCTGCGCTATGTGGTGGAGACCAAAGTCATAGACCTTGGTGGTGGCATCCTCCCCAGGAAGTTATAGTCGGCCACATAAGGGTTTGCAAACATGGAAACTTTGGCTGCCTTTATGTTGGTAATTAGAGAGTTGGGGTCAGCCTTGAGCTGTGCCAGATTGGACGCCTAAAAATCCTCGAAGGAGGAGGAAGATTCAGGAGCAGTCTTGAAAAATCCAGCCCTCGGCCTCGTCTGGTGACCAGGACGAGTCTCCATAGGAACAATGGTTTCCTTCCTCTTGTGGGTGGCCTCAGGGTGAGTCATCCCCCGAGCTATTGATATTTTGGGTGGATACTTATTGCCTCTTTTCCCCAGGCCTGATAGGATACTTAGAGCTGTCATATTCCAAACTTCGTCTAAGACCTTCAGATGACAATCTGCAAAGGAAAAGAAAAATAAGTATGAATAATATATGAGACGAGGGAAGACTTGTGCAAAGATTTAATTGAATCACATAGCTCGTCCAGGGGGCCGACCCATAGACCAGATTCCTCAAGATGCTCAGGGGTCATGAGATCTTTGAATTTGGGAAGGGAACCTTCGTTCCCTTGGTCCCTCAGATAGTCATCCACATCCCATTCCTCAAGGCTAAGGGTGAGGTCCGACTTAGCCATTATAAAGGGATTTGCCTAGGCACATGGAACCCTCGACTTGTCCTCATCAGGGTCAGCCTCGGGTAGAAACTCCCAGTATATGAAGAAAAACCTTTGTTTATAATAGTAGTTTGATGTTTGTGCTACCTAGATAAGCTTCTTGTCTAGTTTTGTGGCTCCCAAATGATAGTACCCGACTTGTTTGGATGAGGAAGATATATTGTAGCAGGCCGTAAAGAGCTCAATCGAAGGGCCGTCTGTAAAGGTATTGTTCGCTAATGAGACATACCCAAGGATGATTTTCCAGGCATTGAGGGACAACTGAGTAGGGACAACCCCTATGAAAGATAGGATGTATCTGATGGTAGGATGAAAGGGTAGCCTAATGTCCCTAAACATATGGTTGTACATAGTCACCTCCCCTTCTCGGCCCTAAAATAATTTCTCTTCCTTATCTGGGAGACTCATTATAATATCAGGTTTGATGCCGTACGAATGTCTCCATAAAAGGAGATCATGATCTTTGATGAAAGAGATGAAAGACTCAGTGTATGAAGTATCAACTGGGTCCTCAACCTCGATATCTTTATCCTGAGCCTCAGCATCTTAGTTATTAGCATCAGGAAGAAAAGGCCCTTCTGGGAACCTCTCACGAAATTCACCAAGGGTCATAACCGAGACAGGAATGGAAGTGGGATTGACTGTCGGGTCATCCCTATCAGAATAAATGGAAATAGATGTGTCATCCAGGATAAACGACTCGGCCTTAGAGGAAGACCACGTGCGAGATTGTGATTCTCTCATAGCTTCTTTAAAATATTTATCTTCGGCTTTAGTAGAGGACGAGTTGGGAACATTAGAAGTCGACCCAAAAACTTGTGAAGATGAGCGAAAAAATTTAGAAGATGAAGGGAGTATTATTTTGAAAGGAATTGGGAATATGGGTCGTACCCAAATGGGGCCGACCCTACGTTTGGCTTCATACTCCTCCTCTATCTTATTTATCTCTTGGAAACACCTATCCTTAAGTGTGGGGAACTCTTCATCTAACTTATAAAGTTTTTGTAACATCCAAAATTCAAGGTGGGACTTAGTCTATAAGAAGTTAAAACTTTGAAAAGCACAAATAATTTGGGGGGTTGGATAGCTTGACCACAAGATCAAACGTGGAAGGAGAATGGTTTTTTAGCAAGAACACCCATGAACAAAAATGATCCCTCATCGGAGATAATGATCCGACTCTCATCGGAGTAGCAGATACAGATATTGGTGGTAAGTAAACCCACCAACAACTTTATACAACATAGAAACTGCCAACGACAACCCAGTAAAGCCCTAGAGGCCACCCGATGAGGCTGCTAAATACAAGAAAGACTTAAAATTTGTGTGTATCAATAGAGGAAATGACATATAAAGGGAAGAAAGAGTACCTAGAAGAGTTAGAAGGATGGAGGAGAAAAGAAAGCCCTAAAAACTCGCCTGGAAAAGCTTGAACAGAAGGGAGCTCTTATTATGGCGACAAAAATGAAGCGCGGGGAAGAAAAGTGAAAATAAATTATTTTTGGCATTTACATATTGCCAATGATTTCGTTTAACTCTCAAAGCGGTGCCCGATTCTCAATGTATTTCATTATTAGGGCACAACACCCTAAGCGTGCCTGAAAACCGTCATTGTTGGATAGAACTCCATCCCACATAATGATTGAAAGGTGTCCCCGTGTAATTGACGACTAAAAAGTTTAAAGGATGTCTCATTGAAGGGATACATTACCTCTCAGCCATCTCTTCATGTCAATGGCTAAGGGTTGGGGGTGATTGATATACCCAAGTATACCCTCGTCCCTTCCTCATACCTACTCGGACAGATTTGATCTGCACTATTCATGCCCAAATAATAGAACATGCCTCTTCTGGGGTCCCAATCCGAGTTAGATCGGCCTCGTCCCACTCATCCTCAGCTTCATCATCAGCATGCCTAGACTCTACAATCCTGTAAATGGTAAGGCCCTCGTCCTCAGCCAAATTCGAGACGAGGATGATAGGGTAAGTGTCACACCCCGCTGAATCCTGGCGTCAGTCGCCATCAAAACTAAGAAGGGTGCGAGTAAATAAAATATCTTTCTTAGCATGTGACATATATGAGACATTTAAAAATCAATCCACAAGATAAAATAGTTTAATCAATCCCAAATGAAAATAACCAACAATGCGATAAAAGATCCATCCCCATCCTAAACTCCAAATAATAAAGTAATCTCCAATAATATAAAACTGAATAAATTCCAATTGGATCTATAATGAAATATCTGAATAAAACCCATAACAACTTTGGAACTGAATGGCCCAACAAAATCATAAACTAAGTCTCAATGTAAATACGAATGAAAGAAAACAAAACTAATATGCATAAAGTAAATAACTCCAGCTGCACCTCCAAGAAAGTCTCCAAATAATCCGATGCATCTTCTCCAAACTTATTCCAGAAAAGGTTAGTCAACGCACTAGGTCAGAGCCCCGAGCATGAATACAAATAAACAACATAAGCTACCTGCATGAACTAAACCACCTTAAAGTCATAGCCCAACTATTTAATCAAATTACCCGCTTAATATTAATTTCTACATTATTATTATAAATATTTATCTCATTTTATTCATTTGGTTATGGTACTCCCGTTGTTCTACACCACATACATTCCCCTCACTATAGTCAGTTCGCCTGTTTAAAATGTTAGCTCTACACATATTGGTAAGACCAACACACACACACACACACACACACACACATACACACACGTCACTATAACTAGTTCTCCCGTTCCTACTGTTAGCACTGCACATATTGGCGATGCCAATCCATTTTAATAGCTCTTATTATCTTAGGCATTAATTCTCATTTTCTCAACTCATCTTTTTAATTAATTAAAATCATCCACCCTTATTATCGATGTGAGATCCTCAAATTACCCCTTAGTCCCATACCTAAGGGTTCCCAAAATACACATACTACCTATCCTACGTATAGGATGATTTTTTAACAATAATCTCTTCCTAGTCTCATACCTAGGCTAGCGTAACGATGATAAAATATAAAAATTATCCCCACCCTAGAATATAAAATTCGCATGAATCTACACTAACTAGTCCCATACTAAGCTAGCATAAATTATAACCAAGGCCTGCCCACTAGTCCCATACCTAGTAAGCATCTTATAATAAAGGTGAGCAATATACTATCCAAAAGTCTCTCATCCCCGCGATGGTAAACGTCAATAAAACAAAATACACAAATTCACAATTCATATGAACAAGATATAAATTTAATCATAAAGGTCCCAATTTAATTTAATTCAATGAATAACACCGTCGTCCTTTTCAACATAATTATTTTTGTTAAATAATGTTAATTTAGTTAACATGCAAAAATATTCAATACGTTATAATCGTTGTCTTTTATATGTCACATAATTTTATAAGTGTATAAGCGTCCCATTTATCATTTAAATAACCCCATAAACTTCTATATGCGAACCTACACCCCAAAAGCATAAAAACCCAATAATCTAACTTATGCACCCAAGGGTTTCAAAGATTAATTCATATTCAAAAGTTTCATAAACAGTCCTAAAATTAGTGTCCACTTTCCTTAATTAAGTTACAAATTTATTTATTTTTTACCAAAAACACATGATTAAAGGTTAAGGTGACACTTAAGACGCATAATACTAAAGGAAGAGAGTAGAGTATTCTTACTTGTGATTTAGATGAATAAATTCAGATTTAAGGGTTGGATTCCTCTCAAAAAATTAGCAAAGCATTATTTTAAATCGTCTGAGAAAACCCGATTTATCTTGACAAATCTTGAGTTGAAAGTTGTGTAAAATGGGGTTTGGGTTTGTAGGAGGAAGAAGATGAAATTTAGAGGAGGCAACTCATTTGAGAAGGGAACTCATTTTTGAGAAGGCTAAAATGTGTTTTAAAAGTGCTAAACCCATCACTTAATGTATATTTACCAAAAAGAGTTTGAGCCCTAATCAAACACAAACACTTGAAAATTTATTACGGATGATCGAACCGTCGAAATTGGCTAAAATTTAAGTATGTTGTAGCGAACGGAGAGATGAAGTTGTTGTGAAAAATTCAGCTAGATCGTATAGTCAATTTTTTTTTTATATTTTTCCTCCTTAGGTCGGATCCTCCCCTGATTTTTGTACAAAATGTTATAATTTTCAAATTTTAATCTCCATTTAAATTCCACTTAAAACCTTATTTTTACATATAAAAACCAACATTTTTTTCCATACCAAAATTAATATAGATTCTAAAATTTTATTTTATTTTTGGAGATCCCAATTAATTTAAATAAATACCAATTTAAAAATTACAGGTTGTTACGTACTTTCCCATTAGCACAAGAATTTCGTCCTCTAAATTCGACAAAGCGTAAATGCACAAAATAAAATAAGGCTCACATACGCCTACCCATAGAATGCCACGATTGGGCGCCCATACATCCAATCCTACATGCACCTACCTCACGAACAAATATACGATATACGTCCTAACTATAAATATACGCATATATAGAAAATAACGGTGTAGCACCCTCTCCCATGGATCACCACTCGATTATATCTCCGAAATTCATTGAAACGCTTAAATCCTCAAATTGAATCAGATCATTGCATCGATACTATATATACCCAAAATTTATACTAACGATCTCCCAAGTAAATATCGTCTTGAAAATCAACTCTAAGGAACGTCACATCAAGATTACTATTTCTAACCTCAATGCCTACAACGTCCTTAACACCAAACTCCCTATCTTTTGGAAACACAGCTAACACGTATCCTAGACCCAATACCTTAAGTAATACGAATCAATAAAGGGGATCGAAGATCGATAATGCAGAAGCTAAACGAAATCACAACTTACGAGACCTAAGACCATGCTCTAATACCATCTGTCACACCCCGCTAAATCCTGGCATCGGCCACCACCAAAACTAAGTCGGGTGTGAGTAAATAAAATACCATTCTTAGCATGTGATAGATATGAGACATTTAAAAATCAATCCACAAGAGAAATAATATAATCACTCCCAAATGATAATAACCAACTATGCGATAAAAGATCCATCACCATGCTAAAATCCAAATATTAAACTAATCTCCAATATTATAAAATTGAATAAACTCCAACTGAATCTATAATGAAATATCCGAATAAAATCCATAACAACTTTGGAACCGAATGGACCAACAAAATCAGAAACTGAGTCTCAATGTAAATACGAAGGAAAGGAAACTAAAGTAAACTAATACGCATAAAGTAAATAACTCCAGATGTACCTCCAAGAAAGTGTCCAAATAATCCAATACAATTTCTCCAAACTTAATTCCTGAAATGGTTATTCAACGCATAAGGTCAGAGCCCCGAGCATGAATACACACTACTCTCCTCAATTAGGGTTCATGAACCCAGACTTTAGCATTATACATGTAAGGACACAAATTTCCAATTGAGCCCTTTGTAGTTTTGGCTCAATTCCGAACAAAGACGTTTGAGTCATATGATAGAGTTATTGATCATCTTCCAAGCCTATGACGTACTAAAGTTGAAGACGTAGCGACCAAGTTCATAAAGTTTCATCGAATGCCGTGTTTATAGTGCCACGTTTCTACGTCATCAACAATGTTCCGTTTACTCCTAAGGTATGAATGCATTTTAATATATATATATATATATATATATATATATATATATATATGACCTTGGAACAATTTATATTGGGTGAACGTTTATTTAAAACTGTTGTTTAATTTCAGAAATATTTTATTGAAAATTTAATATAAAGTATATAAAGTTTTTGGGCTAAAAATAGAAATTTTCAAACTTTCTAGAAGTTCGTTCGAAATGTCGTTCGAACGAGTTTGTCGTTCGAACCACAATGTCGTTCGAACGAGTTTGCCAACGAGTTCCCACAATGACCACTGGAATGTCGTTTGTCGTTCGAATGAACTTGATGTTCGAACGAGATTTCTAACGAGTTCACACTAGAACTTCCTTAGAAGCCTCGTTCGAACGAAAATATCTTTCGAATGAGTTTTGGCGGGAACTGTTTTTTGGCAGTTTTGAGCAGTTTTTTCCCTCATTCCCACTACTTTTTCCACTAACTCTTTTCCTGAATATCTAAGTATGGGAATCAAGTTTGAAACTTAACTTTTTCACATCCTACAACCTCTAAGAGAGTGTTTGAGAGAGAAATTCAAAGTAGAAAAAAAAATCTTTGTTTTGAGTGTTTATTTTTCAAAGAGAAAATCATTTGACACTCTAGTTTTTACCCATTAAGTTTTTTTTATCCAAGTTCGACACACACACACACATACACACACACACACACACACATATATATATACTTTGCTTGGAGTGTTTGGCACCGGTTTATCTCTACTTATTGAAGAAGAGATTGTTTGGGTTTCCTTTTAAATCCCTCAAAGAAGAAGTGCTTGTTTTGCTGTGGCATTCTCATGTGGTGAAAGTCACCATGTGTGGTTGACGGTGTACATATGCCTCATTGGTGAAGGCCAAGATTTCGGTGGAGCTCTGAGGTTGTTTACTAGGCGGAGGTGTTTACAAGAAGAAGCATCGGGGCTTGAGAGGGATCGAGTCGAGTGTTGTAAGTCTTACTGTCTTGTATTTGTAAATCCATACTTAGTAGACTTAAGGCTAGGGCCGTTCGAGGTTTTTTCCCGTTGTGGGTTTTTCCTCGCACATCGCGGTGTAGTGATTTATTGATTATTTTACCTTTTGCATAATTCACCTAATACGCATGCTTAGGTAAAAAGGTAAAATTATGTCTAATCACTAGTTTTAATTTGGTGCTAAATAAATATTGGGTAATGTGTATTTAATTCAAGTCATTAATTTAATTAGTTAAAATTTGGTTTGGTCTAATTTGATTAAATGAAAAATATGACTTAGGCAAATTTCTAGGACTTGGATGAATTGAATTGGTTTAAGTGAAATCAACATTAGTGTGTGTTGAAATTTTATTTCACTTTGTGTAAATTTAATTTGAGAAAAAATAAATTTTGTTATGTTTTTTTTATTTGAACCATCATCTTACGCTTCCGCATATCTAAAAAGGAAATTATCTTTTTGAAGTATAAAAAGAATTTTATTTGTAAAAATTGGGGACCTCACGTTCCAACAAAACATGATAAATATCACAATAAAATATTTTAATAATGAAGCTAACAAATAAACAACATAAGCTACCTGCATGAACTAAACCACCTTAAAGTCATAGCCCAGCTGGTTAATATTAATTTCCACATTATTAATATAAATCTTTATCTCATTTTATTTGTTTGGTTGTGGTACTCCCGTTATTCTACACCATACACATTCCCCTCACTGTAGTCAGTTCGCCCGTTTAAACTGTCGGCACTGCACATATTGGTGAGGTTCCACACACGACACATTACTATAGCCAGTTCTCCGGTTTAAACTGTCATCCCTGTACATATTGGTAGCGTCAACACACACTCACATCACTATAGCCAGTTCTCATGTTCCTATTATCAGCACTGCACAAATTGGCGATGCCAATCCATTTTAATACCTGTTATTATGCACAAATTGGCGATGCCAATCCATTTTAATACCTGTTATTATCTTAGGCACTAATTCTCATTTTCCAAACTCATCTTTTTAATTAATTAAAATCACCCACCCTTATTATCGATGTGAGATCCTCAAAATAACCTTAGTCCCATACCTAAGGATCCCTAAAGTACACATACTACCTATCCTACATGTAGGATGAATTTATAATAATAATCTAGTCCTAGTCTAATACCTAGGCTAGCATAACGATGATAAAATATAAAAATCAGCCCCACCTCGGAATATAAAATCTGCACCAATCTACACTAACTAGTCCCATACCTAGTAAGCATAAATCATAACTAAGGCCTAACCACTAGTCCCATACCTAGTAATCATCCTATAATAAAGGTGAGAAATAAACTACCCAAACGCCCCTCGTCCCCACGATGGAAAACGTGAATAAAACAAATTACACAAATTCACAATTTATATGAATAACATAGTAATTTAATTATAAAGGTCCCAATTTAATTTAATTCAATGACTAACACCGTTGTCGCTTTCAACATAATTATTTTCGTTTAATAATGTTAAATTAGTTAACATGCAAAAATATTCAATACATCATATACGTTGCATAATTTTATAAGTCTATACGCGCCGCATTTATCATTTAAATAACCCCATAAACTTCTACATGTGGATGTACACCCCAAAACCATAAAAACCCAATAATCTAATCTACGAACCCAAGGGTTTCAAAGATTAATTCATATTCAAAAGTTTCATAAAACATTCCCAAAATTAGTGTCCACTTTCCTTAAATAAGTTACTAATTGATTTTTTTACCAAAACACACATGATTAAAGGTTTAGGTGACACTTAATATGCATAATACTAGAGGAAGAGAATGGAGTATTCATGCTTGTGATTTATATGAATAAATTTACATTTGATGGTTGAATTCCTCTCAAAAAATTAGCAAAGAGTCGTCCTTGAATCGTCTGAGAAAACCCGATTTATCTTGACAAATCTTGAGTTGAAAGTTGGGTAAAATGGGGCTAGGGTTTGTAGAAGGAAGGAGATGAAGTTTAGAGGAGGATACTCATTTTTAAGAAGGCTAAAATGTGTTTTTAAAGTTCTGAATCCGTCACTTTATGTTTATGTACCAAAAAGAGTGTCCTGATCAAACACAAACACTCGAAAATTTGTGGGTGTGCTTAACATAAGACTTATACCTAATAATCTCGACATAATTTTTATAATTTATGAAAATATCTTTAAATATAAATTATTAATTATATCATGAGAGGAGGGAGTAGATTTATATCGCCTTAATTGAAGAAAATGCCCAAAATAGTATTAGAAGAGTTTGTGGAAGAAGCCCCTCTAAAGATTAATTGAAATTGTTCCTCAATTGATGAAAAGAATACCCCAAAAGTGTAGTACAAACAACCTTGAAAAATGGTGGAATTACTCTCCAATCGGTGGGATGGTTATTGTACTTGTTGTGTATAGTATATTTCCTGTATATGAGCTTTAACTAGTGTAAAGAGAAAAATGAATAAGGATTTATTTTCATTCCAGGAGAATTTTATCCGGACTTAAATTGTGATTTGTATATTAAAGTGAGAATTATATATATATATATATATATATATAAAAAATAAGTTAGGTTGGTTTTTGAAAATGTGTACATTTTTAAGGGTGATGATGAGTGCCACATCAAAAGACATTTTTTCAAAATTAAGGGTTGAGATGAATTCTTACAACTTTCATTCAAAATTTGAATTTTAATTTCAATTTTTGATTTCCCCCTTAAACTTTTTGATTTCCCCACAACCCCCCCTTCCAACTCACACAGTTCTATCTCTCTCTCTCTCTCTCAGACGGTTCTATCTCTCTCTCCCTAACTCACACACACGTACACACCGATAAACCCCTCTCCCCCTTCCCCGCCCCTCCCGCCCCCTCTACACCCCCTCCCCACTCACCCTTCCCTGGTAAACCCCCCTCCCCTCTCCTCCCTTCCCCACAAACACACACGCACACAGGTACAAACACACACACGCACACAAAAACACACACACATACGTACACACAAAAACACACATGCACACACACATCGTTTTGGGGATTTGATTTTTTTTTATTATTTTGTTCTTCAATAGGGGATGATCTGACTTTTTTTTGTTAGTTTGTTCTTTAACAGGTTTTCGGGGATGACGGTATTCTGCGATTTGGTGCGATTTAGGGATGATGGTTGGTATTCTGCGATTTGGGGTTAATGGTATTCTTCAAGAGGTATTCTGCGATTTGGCAATGACATGAATTTTTAGTGGTTTTTCACATTTGGTTCATAGATCACAATACGTATTTTATTTTTCCTGCCACTTCCTCAAAGTATGTATTTTATTTTTCTTTGGATAAACTTTTAGTATATATTCCCATCATCTTTACAATCTCATTTACTATATTGGTGAACCAATGCCCCTTTGGTTCAGTAAACGTTTTTTCAATTGTAAATTTATTTTTTAGGTGAACTGTGTACATATAATTATTTTTAGTTTTACTATTTAGTGTAGTATGCATAATATGAGTAAATGAATTGAATACAAGCATATGCAGATTATGTTGGATAACACAGTTTAAAGTTTTGTAGAATACAACAAATGAATTGAATTATCCAACATATATTACTACTAAAGTTGCTGCACAATATGGGAAGTGGGATGACAACATGTATGGGAAGTGGGATGACAACACAATATGGCAAGTGGGAAAAAAGTTGTTGCACAGAAAGTTGTTGCACAATATGGATTTGTGGTTATTTTTTCCTTTTTCATGTTTAATATTTTAGTGTTTGGTATGACAATCTATGATACCGCCGCTTTTACAATTTATTGGTCTGAGTTAAAGGGAAAAATTCGTGGATTGGCATTGGTACAGAGTTCATTTGGCGGGCTTCTTTAGCTTTTGATGTTCTTCGTGAGGGCGGATTATGGGGCTTTTGATGTTCTTTGAGAGGGCGGATCACGGAGCATTTGATATTCAAATTCATAAAAGTAGTCCATTAGGTACTTTATAACGAATCTGTATAAAATAATTTTATTATTTATTAATTTCAATCAAAAGACAATTTAATCGGGAATACCTTTTAACCTTTGTTAAAAGCTCTTCCAGGTAAGGCATTCAGTAATATGTCAATTTTTCTAATCATAGCCAGTCTGAGCTTTTTTGTTTCTTTGATTTCAAGTTTTTATATGTTGCTTCTGATGTGACACATGCATAAAAAATGCTTCCATTGCAGGAACCTCAACAGTTACCTCCTTTGTTGTATTTGATCTCCAGCTAGACTATTGTTAACGGTACGTGCGACTACATTTCTGGGAAGATTTACATTTTGGTATGTAACTTAAATTTTGATGTGTTGATTATAAGTTTGTTCTGTATTAATAATCCTTTTGATAATTCTATAAATCTACACATTTAGGCTAATGGTAGTATCAAGACAGTTCCTTTTATTTATAAAACAAGGAAATTCTCAGGCATTTGGATTCCAAAGGAGTTATGGTCTAGGTTTATGATGTGATCAATCTCTCTCCCCCCCCACTTTTTTTTCTATCTGTTCTTAAATCAGACTCTTATGACGTGTTTAATTAGTACTACTTTCCATGAAAATTATGGAAAATTCCATATTTCCCAACATGTGCATATATGCATATTCCATTTTGTTTTTTGAAATGAGTTCTGAATTAGTTCTCCCATATGACACATGTTCTAAAGATGATAAACCTTTATTTTAGGGTTTTAAATACCGTTTTTCATTTATTACGTTTCACCTTCCATTTTACTGATTTGAGTCATTTATTCAATTCATAAATATGCAGGTGCATATTTCTAAACAGAGGTGAAAATCTGTTCATATTTAAATATCGATTCTCATGATGAACAAGTGTTCATTTTGCTATCGAAGCCAGCAGTTGATGAGCCACGTGCTTCCATCATTTTCTATTAAGGTAAATTTGTCCGCAAGCCATAAAAGATATCCCATTCTGTTTTGATCTATAAATATGGGCTCGGTTAATATTCAATGTACTTTTTTAACTATAGCAGATTTGAATGTCTTTTCGTATACTATTTATTTATGAGATTCAAATTTCAAACTCAACTGAGCTTGAATTGGACTTTAACCTCTTGGATTTGCATCAAGTTCTTTTTCTCTCTCTGAGGTGGATGGTGATGTTACATCATGAAAATTCAAGCAAGTGAGAATCTTAGAAATAGGCTTCCATCAGGTATCATATATGTTAGTAAGCTAAATATTTTTGACCTTTTATCGAGATCATGGCTACAACTATGGTATGCATATATATGCATACATATATATGCATACATAT